>JARDUL010110390.1:0-10000 GCA_030265205.1 Dirona pellucida | reverse complement strand
AACTATTTTTTAAAAACATAATATATGTTTGCCATAATATACCTACACATCCAACTCCAAACTCCCAAAGCTTCAGTCTGGGGAATTAGGTCTGTTTTTGTTTGTAATTAAATTTTGTTGTAGAAAGTGATTATTCCTACAACTGTCTTCTTTCTTTCAATTCCATTTCATACGTAGACAACTATGCAGACAGCAGAGACACGGATTCATTGAGAGACTTGCAGTCAGAGATGCCTCAAGCCCACATCAGTTCCTTCCAAATCAAGAAGACGGATAACGACAAATTGACGCCTTTGACCTTTGAAAACATGCCTTCCTATGCATCATTAGAGGTAAGGAGCAAGAATGGAAGTACAGACACGCAATTAGTGAACTTGATTCTTTAAGATGTTTGATATCATTGATCATGCAAAGAAAAATTATACAAGTCAAGACCATTTTTACATATCTTCAATACGCTCAAAATTGACTATTGATAATGACACTTAATTTCTTTATTTCATTTTTTTTTAACAGATTTTTAATGAAATATCATATTATATATTCTGATTTTGGAAATTAATCAATAACATTACCTTATAACCTTTCAGTATTCATAACAAGATTGTATTGGGGTTTTTTTTTGCTGATTTTTGTTGTCAATGTCTTTGAGAAGTATTGGCCAATACCGTAAGATTTTGATAAAGACAGAAAGAAAGAAAGAACAGTTTAGTAACGGTAATAACTGTATGATTCTCCCTCCTCTCCCCTCCTAAATAACAGAGGAAAGGTGGCAACCCTGATGTGGCTGGCTGGGTGAAAATGGCGGCCAGTATATCCATGGCGTCCATTCCTTCCATGGACAACCACTCGACCAACTCTGTTTTGAATGACCACAAGAACACGACCAAAGGCAAGTCTGATATCATTGGATCCTTATAGTATATACCAACATGAATGACCAATCCTTTGCATTTTCTATATATATTATTCTCCTTCCAGCTCTTTCCTGTAAAGTGTGATATGCAGCTCTAGCAAATGTATTGAAATATTATAATATTCATCCATTTTTATTAACCATATTGAAAAAAACTGCCTTTATTTTGTCCATATGGGCACTTTGTCTTCTGGGTTTATTTTTTTTTAAAGACCAAAATGACCCAAACACCAGTTGTCATGCGGCGCTGCAGTGTATGTAGGCGCCTCCAACTGCCCCAACAAATTTCACTCACATACACATTCACATTTCACATTACTAGATTTTCAACCCATGACCCATCTAAATATAGTTTTGTCACCCATAAGTAATGATGAAACCTAACACTGAAAAGTAGAGACAGTAGGTATTATTGATAAAGAAAGAAAGAAGGAGCGAACGATGCCATACAAAATATAAGTACACAAGGTAACGTTTAGATGTCATGTGACTGATCTCTTCCCCAGGTCTTCATTTCCGTGCCATCTACGCCTACAAACCCGTGTGTCGGGGGGAGATGGGCCTCAGAGAGGGGGAGTTGGTTGTGTGTAAGGAGAAGGATAAGAATGGATGGATGCTCGGACTCAAACCCCAGACCAAAGAGGAAGGATGGTTCCCTGCCGTCTACGTTGATGAGGTTTGTACACAATTTTATTATTTTATCGCTATATCTATTATTTATAATGAATAAACTAATGCCTGTAGAAAGTTGATGTATATAAAGATAGAACTTAGGTTAGGGTTAGAGTTGGGGTTTAAGTTTTAGTGTTAGGGTTATTATTTCTATGACTATGATGATAAATAACTAATGTCAGTAAAACTTGATATCTATAAAGAAAGAACTTTTCATGGTTTTAATATATGGATTAGAAGTTTAAGACAAGCAAGAGACCATCCTGTTTTGTCTGAACTCCTTTATCGGTCAGTAGCAACTCACTATTTAGTGTTTCTTAGATTAATTAATATATGAATTTTCTGTTATTTCATTTTTACAGCGTCCTTTTCTAAACTATTACAAAACTTAAAACCACTTTTCCTCATATCATAATAAAAGTTGAGCGCATTTTTTTAATTTCATTTTGACTAGGTATTATTACAGCGTCCTTTTCTAAACTATTACAAAACTTAAAACCACTTTTCCTCATATCATAATAAAAGTTGAGCGCATTTTTTAAATTTCATTTTGACTAGGTATTAACAGAGGAGGACCCAATGGGTAATGTTAATGTGCCTTCTACCTATGAGATTTTAGAGTCCAACAAACTACACAACACATCACAGCCCTGGACTGGCATTGGTAAGATTTTGATGTTTTAAAATCCTCTATTGACTTTCTCTCTTATCATATCCATACCCATATATATGCTGGCAGTGCAGTGCAGTGCAGGCTCAGCTCTATAGAACATAAAATTTGAAGTGCTTTGGATCAAGAATCAAAGACAAGCAGGAGATCAACCCTCTGTGTCCAATGGGGAGAATTTCAATTTTGTCAGGACAGAGGCCATAAGTAGCCTACTCTTTACAATTTGGCAACTGCTGTGGGTTCTGTCATGTGCCTCCTGTTTTTCCGCCCTAAACGAGAAGGCTAGAGTGCCAACTCCTCTACCCAAAGAGCCAGGAGAAGCAGTTATTATAATTCAGGAATTTGTGTTTCGAATTTGGCACCATTTGTACGTTGCCTATAAAATAAATTTCATCTTGGGGGGATCGCACTTGATGATGATGATGATGATGATGATGATGATGATGATGATTAATGAGAATAATAATAATAATAATAATGATAATAATAATAATAATAATAATAATGATAATGATGATGATGATGATGATGATGATGATGATGATTAATGATTAATGATGATAATAATAATAATAATAATAATAATAATAATAATAATAACGATGATGATGATGATGATGATGATGATAATAATAATAGTGATAATAATAATGATGATGACAACGACTTGACGACGATAAAGAAGAAGAAGAAGAAGAAGAAGAAGAAGAAGAAGAAGAAGAATGATAGTAATGATAAACATTTATATAACGCTTTTAAGTCATTATGTTGATATGATTCCAGAGCACAGATCAGTGGCCGAATACGAGAGTGAAATTCCTGGGGACTTGAACTTCCCCCTTGGTGTGGACATCATTGTGTACCAAACGCTGGCCAATGGCTGGTGGTTTGGGGCAAAGGGGGCCAAATCTGGATGGTTTCCTGGCTCTTTTGTTGAAGTAAGTAGTAATATTACTTTAATTATCTGCTCTTTTCTTCTTTTCTTACAAAAATAAAAAGCTAAACAAGTGTTAGTAGTCTCTTTCTTGGCTTGTTTGGTCTTTTGATATAATTGTTTTGGGGTTTTTTTCTTGTAATTTCACCCAATTCAAAAGAGATCTAAAATCAAAGTTTGGTGTAAATTTTGTATAATTTTACTTCACTTAAACTAAACTTAATCACTTTTTATATATTTCATCACCACCAGTTTCATCAGGACAAACCCCTTTTTTATTATTATTACTTACCTCACTGATACAAAGATGAAATAGGTAGAGAATCGATAATTTGTAATTTGTTGGTTTTAAAGATGATGAATACCAAAAAAAAAGTCACAAAAAAATATAAAATGAAATCCTTTGACTTTATTTATTTAGTCTTTTGATCTAGATGATCATATGATAATTTTATTGACATTCTTTTTTTACAGATGACCCCAAAAGAAGACAACGAAGGACTTGTCAATTTCACAAATCAAAACGAGAAGCAAGCAGAAAACACCCAAGTCATTACGCCATCTCCTTCAATTAAAGTTCCTACTTCACCTTGTGTAGATGAACTCAAGCTTGTCCTCCGTGCCAACAAGTCTTTGGAAAACAGTGTGGACTTGAATTCGTTGTCAACTTCAGCTGTAAACTCACCGAGGGACAGCATTGCCTCTTCCGTATACTCTGACAATGATAGAATGCCTCTTATGTCTCATAAACTTGCAGGTGATAACAAAAATCCCACAAAACTCATTCGACCAAGCAGGAAAGCACCTGCCCCTCCGGTATCGGCCCCCAAATCCAAACTGGCCATAGAACCTCAAGACGGCACGGCTTCATTACGTCGACCTGCTAGACCAGCTCCTGCTCCTCCTTCGGCTCAAAAAGTTGAAAAAACTTTGAATAATAATAATTCAGTTTCAGATCAATCAAAAAATGAAAAAAATAACAAAACGCCTAAAAAGCCAGTTTTAAAGATTAATGGGAAAATACCCAAACTCATCAAGACTCTGCCGTCGTACTTTGATGACAAATGTCTGAATCCAATGATAAGACCTGCTAAAAGAGGATTTGCACCAACTCCGCAAAGATATCAAGAAGAGAGGAAACACAAGAGGTTTGACCTCACCCCAACCCCAATCACAATTCAAAACAGAAACAGTTTCATCACAGAGAATTTGGACTCTCCCACTATTATTATCAACGACAGCCCTCCGATCATTCAACCAAAGAAATCGAACATTGACAATCACGTTCTGAACAAAGCTTCTCCAACATCGTCAGTGGACAGTGGAATGGATTTTAAAATGCATAAACCTTACACGCCAACACATAAATCACCCGCCAGGTCTTTTACTCAGTTTGACAGATTGACGACTCCGGAAAGGGAATCAAATATTATATCCCTGAACAGATCCCAGAGTACCACACCCACCGCCTTTCACAGACTTTCTCCAAGACGCTGCCATTCTCCAAAAAATGTAACTCCACCTCATGTGCCTTCAAACAATGTTTTCTTTTCTCCAACGACAAACAGTGTTCAAATTCCAAGTGACAAAAAAACGAGTGATGTTCAAAATCATGATCATAATGACCATCCTGCTCCAAAGATGGATACAACTTTAACACAAGATGACGCTGAAGACACTGAGACAGAACCAGAAAAGCCTTTATTCTCAACCTTCCTTTCACCGAACACAACACAACCCAAACCCAGATCTCCGAGAAATTCTTTTCTACGAGAAAAACCCAATACAAATTACCGAGAACCCACACCACCAACCAATATGTTCGACAGGGAAGATACGCCTGACATCGAAGTGAGAAAACTTGTCTCTGATAACAATGATAATTCTCCAGTGAGAGATTCATTAAATGTAGCACCAGGAACTGTGAGTGGCATTGTGCAACAAATTAACAACCGTTCACCAAACATACTTCAATACCCTGCACTTGACAATAGCAAGGAAAACATTGGAAGTTTTCTCCCACCAAAACAAAATCCTGTAAATGACAAATCCATTTCTCCAAACAACAACAACAACAAAGATGAAGAATCAGACAAACTTTCACTTGAGTTGCCACCACCGTTATCGTTGGAGAATGGAAATAATGAGATACTTCTCAAAAACACTTTCAGACCGATTAGTGCAAATGACAGTCTCAATCTCAGCCAAAATGAAAATCATCATCAACTCGACACAGACTCCAATGGGACAGAGCTTAATAATTACACATCAGCATCTCCTCCCAGCACTCTTCAGTCTTTGGAACCTAATATTAATAATAAACAGAACGGCAATTTGGACAACTCACAACATTCTCCTCTCCCAGAAATACTTGATGAGAAAACAACAGCCCTTTGATTGGGCTAAAAAGTACAAAGTAAGTCCCTAAGAAGAGCCTTGAGGCCCACAGAGCCAGCGGGAGCTTATCCCAGTTTCTGTAGCGTGAAGTTGACAGAGTGACAATGTGTCACCGCTCTGGATTTGACGCTGGTCTAACACAGATTACTTCCCTAGTTGTAAGCTGATATTTTACACCTGGGTTGAGTGAAACAATTGGATTACAGTCTCTTGCAGAAAGGGTTAGGATTAGAACCCATGACCTTAACCATGAAAGTCTGCTATCTTAACCGTTCGACCATCACCTCTGATTGTGCTGAAGTTGAAAAATAATGAAATAGCTAATTTCACTTTACTGTCACATTTCAAGTTTATCCAAGAGGCATTAATATAGGGGATCACTGATTTGTTGATCTTCTCTAAGGAGGTGTTATCAGTAGTTCTATTTATCTGTTGTGAGATTATAATAATGAATTGGGCCAAGCTGTGAAAAATCTACAAAATAAATGAATAAGCGAATGAATGAATGAATGAATGAATGAATGAATGAATGAATAACTCTCACTGGCACTGTAAAATTTTAACGATATTATTCTAGTGAAAAATGTGTTTAACTGACCAATGAGACCAACTTCTCTACCTGCAGACTGGGTAACAAGTTATAGATGACTGCTTCATTAAGAACAAAGGGGATGTATCCCGTCTACTGTACAGCCAGTAAGAACAAAGGGGATGTATCCCGTCTACTGTACAGCCAGTAAGAGTAAGAATAGAATGGTAGCTGAGAATGAAAAACATTGTTAATTAAATTCATCAAGTATAGCCCTGTTTCACATGTACTTACGATAAAAGGACTGAAGTCTTTTTCTCAGAATGTCACGACTGCTTTGTTTTTTAACTATGTTGCACAATTTGAAATCATAATGTCTTCCAATAATATTCTTTTTCACATTTAATTCTAGTCATCGTTAATACATTATTACTACTTAACTATGCACTGTACTAAGTACTGATCCATTGTATAATATACACTCGATTTGTTTCATTTGTGCCTTTTTTTAACCCGACAATGATCATGTCACATGAAGCTTGGTTTTTGTTTATGATGATGACAAGTATTTTTAACATGTAAATTGTAGTAGTAGTGATTTCATATGTAAAATGATAATAATAAAGTTTGTCAAATTCAAATTTGTCACTTTGTTAACGTTTATTTATTTTTTCTTGTCATATTCACAGCCTGTTTTAGTACATACCTACATATCTTCATTATTTTGTGTTTGTATGAAGTCTTGTTCACGATCAGAGATCCATTTATATTTTACAAACAGGTTCTAATTCTTAACTGCATTCCCACTTTCAAATATTAATTGTGTTCAGTATATAGTTTTCAAAGTATATGCATGGTTTAACATGCAAAGATTCTGTTTGCACACAACTTGCAGGCCGCCTACAATCCGATGCGTTCTAAAACTTCATTTTCAACATTGGTCATATTTTATTTCATATTGAAACTGTTTATATGATAGCAACTGAACAATGGTAAATCAAGATTTTTATATCAAGAGTTATCGTTGAATTTGCAAAGATAAATGTCATGTCATAATAAATTTTGCCTGTCACTTTCTCACTGCTGTGAAAGTAATCATCTTCCCTTCTAAGGAGATAAACATTTCTTACTGATAATAATAATGACAAATTTATGTCAATGTCATTAATTTCCCTTTACTCATCCCAGGGGGAATTGTCTTTATTGTCTATTCCGAGGGTAGAGTGGAATAACCCAGACATGAGCTGCAGTGTTTCGGGTTTCCCCTTTGCCAGCTAACAAACACAAATTAAAAAACACAAAATAGAAAAGTAGTTTCAGAGCAGTATGGTCCGTGTGGTTGTGTTTTCAAACTACTTGAGCTGTTGTAGTTTTTTTTGTTTTTTTAAATTGTTTGTTAACTGTCAAAGGGGAAACCCTAAACATTCTTTGTTCCTTACTTGTTTTACCTTTGATGCTATACCATTTTCCCCTTCTTTTTTTGCATACCTTCTATTTGAATTTCCAACTTTTGGCAGCCCTCATTCCTTCGTGGTATTAAGGGATTTGGATAACAACAAAGTTTTAGTATTACCCCCTTGTGGACAGTATAATGTCATAATAAAGGCAGCACCCAATGATCGTCCATTTATGATCGGCCTTGTGGGACATAGCCTCAGACACTTTAAAAAAAAGAAAGTAATAGAGTCTTGAGGTCCTTAGAGCCAGTGCTTATCCCAGTTTCGGTAGTGTGAAGCGAACAGAGTGATAATACGTCATCCTTCTGGATAGGACGCTCATCTATCACAGATTACTTATACTTCCCCTTTTGTAACAGCTAGCACCTATCTCTTCACCTGGGTCAAGTGAGGCAATTGGAGTAAAGTTTCTTGCCCAAGAAAAACAATAAATATGGTGACTGGAGTAGGATTCAAACCCCCATTCTTAGCCTTGAGAGTTTGCCATCTTAACCTCTCAGCTCTATCTCACCTCCCAGACATTTTGAAAGGTCCTGATAATCATATTATTGTCAAAAATTGAACTCAGGACCTCTGCTTCCCAAAGCAACAACAGCGTAACCCATCGCACCATGCAAGGACCACCCCTTCATTCTACCGCCTTCATAAATATATCCAGAAATTTCAAAACCAGGATGGTTGTACTTGTACAATTCTCTATGAGGCCATACATAGAGTGGGAAAGTGATAGTGTGCGAGAGAGAGAAGAAATATTTGTGATGCACTGTGGAGGATGAGCATGGCTCCACAGTGCACGAATAATATTTCTTCTCCCTCTTGCACAGTATCGCTTTCTCGATCTACGTATATGTGGCGTAGACTCTATAATTCACAATTTAATAAATATACTGAATACACACAAATCATGTTCATGAGTTTTAATAACTTCTTTTATTTTTGCAAATTAATGCAAACAAAGGGATGCTGATGAAACTGAAACCAACAATAATTTGAAAAATATTAACCTTACATTTAATCTCACAATCATACATGCAGCCATAAGATTTTCATCACACCAAGGACATACATAACATTGGTCAAAAAAATAAATCTCATTCCACAGATGCACGCAAAATAACTTTTTTTCCTATTTAAATTAGCATACCAATTTTTCATTAATCAAATTCATCATGAACACTGTCAACTTGAAGATTCTGTACAAAAGAAGTTAAGTTTATTCCTAAGAAGGGACACATCCACTGGCATTGCTTCGAAGGCTTCTCCGTCAATGTTAAACCATTGCAACTGTTAAAATAAGAAAAAATATAAAAACGAGCTTTATTTTGATTATTCACAAGACCAACCGATAATGCTCAAATGATACAATAATTATTTTTTTTTAAAGTAATAGTAATATAAAAATTAACAATATATACAACAATAAATTATAGAGATATGCGAGCAGTGCATTTTACTACTCTAGTACTCGCTCGGACACACATGAACTAACTCAAGGAAGTACTGCAGTTAGAAATAAAATGATAGCATGTGTGTTCATAAAAAGTGTTGTACGGTTTGTTTGTTTGTTTTTTAACAGAAAAGGGAATCTCAAAGTTAGGGTCATTTCAACCAGAAATAAAAGTAAACATCCTTGAGTCATCAACCATTTTTACCAAATTTGGAAACAAATAAATTTTTGTCACTAAAAAAAATAACTTGAAAATATTTAATACTAAATGAATTACCCAAGTGGTTGAACAAAACTTGCTTCTTGTGCAAGTAGTTGAGCACTCAAGCACTAATTGAGTACTTGAATATCTCTAATAAATCAATGTTCTCATCATTTACAATAACATTAACATCTTACCTCTTGACTAGGCTCTATGTGAATCTTTTTCACGACCAGCTTTGTATCCTCCTCTGAACCCATAGTAAATTCAGATCGCTTTATCCTACTCCACCTGAAAACAAAAACAAAAAAGAAAAGCGCCACATTTTTTAAATATATTTTCATTTGTTCATACAGAAACTTTTACTTTATTCCAGGCTCCAGTTGAAAAAGAGAATAAAAATAGAGAAAAGCTCTCATGATAAATTCACTTCTCTCCACTCAGAACTGCCTGGGTGATCAAATTACTGCAGACAATGCCAAACAGATTTTAGTAAAGTCATTAAAAAAAATAACATAAAATGGACAAAGGAGAGAATTGTTGAACCCGCATTTTCACGCAAGGACTTAACACAGAGACAAGAATTGCCAGGATTCAAACCCAGGATCTCACTTCTCTCCACTCAGAACTGCCTGGGTGATCAAATTACTGCAGACAATGCCAAACAGATTTTAGTAAAGTCATAAAAAAAAAATTTTTAAATGGACAAAGGAGAGAATTGTTGAACCCGCATTTTCACGCAAGGACTTAACACAGAGACAAGAATTGCCAGGATT
>JARDUL010110059.1:0-11185 GCA_030265205.1 Dirona pellucida | reverse complement strand
TATTATCTCTGAACATTCGGCCATACCACCTTCCCTGTGAATTTTCATTATTATCAATATATTATTCATGCATTATTTATTATTCATTTCAATCCTGTGATGCTCCATGTGTGATGCTCCATGTGTGATGCTCCATATCTCATGTTGTAATTTTTATACACGTCTGTAAAACAAATTTCCCTAATGGGATGAAAATACAGTATTATCTTATCTTATCTTATCTTATCTTATCTTATCTTTAGACCTCATATCTATAGGAGGAAAAAATGGATACGTCGACTCTTTACTGAAAAGTCATTCATCTCAGTGCAATAAATTTGAGAAGTTAAAAAAAAAATTAACAAGGCAACAACATCCCTATAATTTCAGATAAAATTTGTAAAAATTTGTCAAATAATTTAACACTGTGCAATGCATCTCATTTTAACTTTAACAAATAAAACCAATGGAAGTAGATACATAATATACAAGTTAGCCAATGTTGCTGGTAGGGTTTCTTTTTATATTCTGTTGATACATCGTGTTATCTTTCTATTCCCAAACACTGTTCAAATTTGGATCTTTTTTTTCCTCTTTTTTTTCTTTCTTATTTGTTAGCTGCAGGGGTCTTCAAAAACCCATTCTTATTCTTATGTGCCGATATTGTGGGACCTTTTTGGCACTCACAGCCAGAGCTCATTCTGATTTCCGTAGCACCAAGCAGGCAACGACACAATTCTTGCCCAACTGTGAGCTAGCTCTTGTTTCCTTTTTCTAACACCATAGTTCAAGTCAGGCAATCGCAGGGAGGCATTGTGACAAAGCAAGATTGACAACGCAATGCCAAAACAAAAAAAACAAAAAAAGATGTGACATAAAAACTCTTTCATGGATTGACACAGGCTAACTAGGTTCTTAAAGATCATTTCATAGTGACAATAAGGCAATGTCTGATGGAAAGACGATACGAGAAGACTTTAAAAACAATCTTGTTTTATGACAGCAGCCAGGTTCATGTCGTCAGGCAATCACAGTGAAGCATCTATCCCAAGGTTTACAACGTACTACTAAAAAAGACAAACAACTGTGACATCACAAACTGACTAGGTTATTTGAGATCATTCCGCAGTGATGAGGTAATATCTAACGGGAAGACTTCAAAAACAACGTGACAAGAGTGCCATGGCGACGATATGGTAAGGATGATAATGACGACACAGGTAAAATCTTTTTTTTTCTTTTTTTTATAATAGCAGCGATGCTATGGAAGAGGAATAAGTTAAATCTCAAATGAACAACTAAACACAATATGGCGTTAAAGCTTAAAAAAAAATTATGTTTAAAACATGATCACAGACAAATGTAAGATTTGAACTCTTGGTAAAAGGTCGATTAAGTCCAGCCGCTCTCTGTATGACTATTATTGACATCGTAAAACACCATTGTCTAGTCTGATTCATCATTTGCGCCGCGGAAGCGGATTTCGTCTTTCGGCCGATAAATGACACACTGGAAAGTAGATAGTGGAAAGAAAAAAAAAATGAAATAGATGTCAATGCCTATTAATCAATGTTCATTCATTAATTCATTAATTAATTAATGCATTCCTTCATTCATTAATCAAAAAGATCTTAAGCATGTCTGCAGGGATAATCCAGGATTGTTCTTTGTCCAACTCATTGCTATCATATCATTTCTTAACCTTCTAAAACATGTTTAATTCCAGCCCGTTTTGGAGACGATGAGATGGTAACAAAGGCAGCCACTCCTCTCCGGATTGTGAGAGCCCTGGATCGGGTTCGATTCCTTGCAGTGCTACCGATGTTGAGTACTTGTAAAAGACTCTTTACATATTTCTTTCTCACTAGACTCAGACATGAATGACTAGACTACCCAACTACAGACAGAGAAAGACATCATCAGTTTGTTAGTTTGGAATTCATTCACGCGCACGCACACACACACGTACAAGCACAAACACACACACGTACAAACACAAACAGTTTGTTAGTGCAATGTGCCTTACAGGCTGCTGTAGCTGTTGGAAAGAAGGGGGGAAATAATCAAATTTTAATTTTTTTTAACTACTATAATATTTTTGTGGAATTTATTCTTATTTTGATGTGGAGCCGAAATTCTAATATCATCTCTTCAATGATCAGAATAATAAAAAAGCATTACTATCAAAAGAATTTACATGCACTCTTTCGCGCACACACACTCACAAGCACAAACACACACACACACATACAAACACACACGTACAAACACACACGTACAAACACAAACACACATACCGAATACTGTAGAGGTTTTGCGTCAGCATAGACTTTGCAGTCCACCATGGTGAAGAGGCGGATGACATGGGACGTCTGGTGGTCACATGACCCATCAGCAGCCCACACCAAGTGCAATTCGGGACTCTTCATGTTTTTACGGAAGGAGGAATCCATTATGGGCAATTTCTGGTAGAGGAATAATAGTCAAAATGGTTTTAAAGTTGGAAGGAGTGTAAGTAAAACGACTATTTAAAAAAAATATATATACATGGCGCTGAAGATTATATCTACCACTTCAAATAATTTTATAAAAGAAGTAAATTAAATGATGAAACATAGTTGTTCAGGTGATAAGTCAAATAGTGTCGTTATGAACATTCAATACGTCCATCATGACGCTTCTTGAACATCCAGTCGGTACCTCTCAACGCCACCATTTGCACTGCAAACAACGTTCACCAATTTATTGGAATAGTACTATACTAACTGTGACTTCTTTTGCCTCTAATCATTAAAGGTCTTGTGTCCTGATGCACGACCCAACAGGGAAACTGTAATTCCAGTGCTGATTCAGTTCTTGACCACTTAACTAGACTGTTACTAAAGGTCTCTAAATAAATAAATAAATAAATAAATAAATAAATAAATAAACATAAAAATAAATAAAATTGCCTTTGTTTGGTCCAAAAGGGCACATTGTCTTTAGGTATGTTTAAAAAAAAAATTAAAATAACCACCAAAGTAATGGGAGTAAGTTAATTTTCTTGCCCAAGGAAAAAAACACGACGCGAAAGCCAGACTCAACCACCAATTTTTGGCTTGGTTAGTTCAATGTCTTAAATCAAATCTCTCCACCACTGCACTTCGAGTTAGGCAGGATGCACTGAACATTTTCCTAACAGTGTGGTCGCCCTGCTCATTTCTTAATCGTGTATCCACAGGTTTCAATATTTTTACCCCACGACATTTGACAATCATTCTGCCAAGCGTCTTTCTTTTTACTGCCGCTGATTCAATCCCTATCATCAAAGTAAGCCCACGTTTGTAAGGCCGGCGCCGGTATTAACAGACCATACGTTAACTGTCAGCACATTTTGGCACAATTTCATACTTAAAAAATTACATGAATAATAAAATGAATCAATCATGCAATGTTGTGAGTATAATTCACTGCAATAAGGTTGTGCCAAAATGTTCTAACAGTTAACATAAATGGTCTGTTAATACGGTCCCAGGTTGGATTGGATTGGATTGGAACCATTTCAGGTTAAAAAATGGTCACGGTCAAGAAGGGCTAACCCGAGGGGGAAAAAAAACAAAAATCAAACTCCAATTCAAAGTAGTGCAGACCCACCTCCAGGTAAACCCTCTTGACCACTCCCAGCCTGAGGATGAGGACATCAAAGGACTTGTCCAGAACGGCCATCACCATACCACACTCCTCCAGAGGGCCACACTCCTGTGAAAAAAAACCAAACAAAAAAAACATAATTTATAATTAAACAAATGGTGACTATCTTCACACCCTGTTAAAACCTAAAATCAAAGGTTGTGGGGTCGAATCCTACCCCAGTCACTTAGTTGTTTTTCTTGGGCAAGGAACTTAACTCCAATTGCCTCACTCGACCCAGGTGTATAATAAATGGGTACCAGCTTACAACTGGGGACGTATTGTCATTCTGTTCACCTCACACTATGGAGACCGGGATAAGCACTGGCTCTATTATAAATAATAAGTTATGTCTTGGTAGCAATTCCCCCCCCCCCCCCCCCTGCCAGTCATAATTTCCTGATCAATAGAAAATACAGCTCTGTATTCAGCCATATATGATGGTGCATAGAGCCTGATTACTGTCTGTAGCTTGGCATTGAGTTGGTCCCTCTACAGTGCTTTGCCGTAAAAGGGGTTTGGATAACAAAACAACTCAAATAGGCTTGGCACTTTCCGTCTCAAAAATGCATAATCTTACATTCCCCCCCCCCCCCCCACAACACCACAATACAGATACTCTATATTACAAATCACAATCGTAAATCACAAACAACGAATTTACCTTGACAAAGACTGAGAAGAACATATCACTACTTCTCTCCGACGCCATTTTGGCGTTTAACTTTTTGTCGTTGCAGTGGTCTGCCTGACGACTTAACACGGCAGTGGTAAGGGAGGTAAGCTTGGAATAATCTGTAAATTAAAATAAATTTTAAATAACATCATGTTATAAGGAACAAACGGAATGAATCTCAAATATTCCTTTTTTATTAAATCAATTTTACATAAAATATTCTTGAGCTCACTCAGAACAAAATTGCCCGTTGCAAAAATTGATGTAGTTAAAAGAAATATAATTATTTGGTCCTCAATGTAAATTTTTCCTCGTGCACTCCATTGGGCTTCCATCAAATAGCCCTTGCATGTCATCTATTTTGGGTTGTTCCATACCTTCCACAATGATATAATGTATTTTCAAAAGGGCACACAATTGCCATTTCTCTAGTGCAGTTTAGTGCACACTTGCTGCCAAGTACTATTTGTCCATCTAGAATCAGCAATAAAACTATATGTCAATAATTTTGGATTTAGACATGTTTTTGTTCCCTAAAGCTAAGAAAGCTGTTGTCTATGTCACCTGCATCAGCAGCTCACTGTCGACTATTGGAAATCAGTACATGTATAGCTTTCAACAATCAAAGACACATGTATGCGGATTGTGAAATGTACAATGATGTATGTGAACCTAACATGAATTGCCTGAAAAGGACAAAGATTTATTATTATCTAAGCACAAGACATTAATATGATGCTACTGTTGACTCCCGTCGACCTCACAGGAAGGGTCACACCAGACAGGAGCTGAAAGATTATTATTATCTTACCGAGGGAAGCAGCTAGAAGCCTGTGTACCATGACGTCGGCGTATCGTCGGATGGGTGATGTGAAGTGGGTGTAGAAGGGAACGTTCAGGGCATAATGGTGAAACATGGCCTCGTCTTGGAACACACCCGTGCAAAAATACTTGGCATTCTACAGATTAAAGATTTTGAAAAACAATTTATGGCATGTCAGGGAATTATTTTTTGTATTCATCTAAAAATCTGTTGAAAATCTGGGGCCATTTAATTTACACAGACCATACGTTAACTGTCAGCATAATATTTTGGCACATTCATATTTCATTGAATTCTGCTCACAACATAACGTAATTATAGTGATTCTCAGCCTGCACACATGTCTTAACAGTTACCGCTGTAGCATCTGTGTATACAGCCTCTGATTCTTTGTTTTGTCCTCTATTCCCCACTGGGGCCGTGGTGGCTGAGTAAATAAATCAATGCGCTTCCAGCCAAACGGTAACAAGTTAGGAGTAATGATACAGCTTCGATAAACAGTACAAGGGACGTTTCGGGTTTTCCCCTTTTTCAACTTCACACAATTAAATGATGAACAAGAGTGATACGAAAGGACGTAATGGAGTGCACGTCCGACACAATAACAAGTCGCACTCCATCGCGTCGTTTCGTATCATTCTTGTTCATCGTTTAATCGTTTGTAGTTAAAAAAAGGGGAAACCCGAAACGTCCCTTGTATTGTTTATCATCACCCCCCTGCTTGTTCCCATTTTACAGATTACCAGCTTCAGACAGCCCACCTCATTTTTTCAGGCAAGCGGTGTGTAGGTTCGTGTCCCACTTTCGGCCTGTTATCAGTGTGTCAAGTGACAAGTGTGTCCAATTTCAATCCAAAGGCTGACAAATCATCACTTGTCCACTGCATGCTGCAGAAACTAGGATTTGAACACAGGATCTCTCAGTCTCGAGCCCGGCAGCCTAATAAATATCTGACGTTAATCTGAAGTAGCATGAACATAAATCCCAAGTAAATTTGAACTGTCCCAATCATTTTGGATAACCCGTTCTCTTAAGAATAATAAGATGAACTTGTCAGAAAAAAAAGTCTTTTTTCTGGGTATCTTGGTGCAGTAAAAACTTGTATCAGTGATCAACTGTGGTACTTTTAACAGAAATACCATATTATATTGACAGCCTAAAAAGAAACAACTTTGCTGATACAGACCTGCATAGGTTTGGACAAAAGGGCAACCAGGACTTGGGCCCTGGCTATTGACACATCGTCGTTGCCACCGTACTTCCTGAGGGATGCCTGGAGGGAGAGACGATAAGCTTAGTCAGTGCTATATTTAAGCATGTATGTATGTATATATGTATGTATGTAAGTATGCATTCTTATTTGCTGTGGGGTTTTTTTCATTTTTACGTAATTATCCGTATGGGTGGAATTTTTAAAAACAGACTGAGCGGAAGTCTGAGTACCAAGGGTAAGTAGTGTTTTTGTATAAATTCATGTAACACTGAGAAAATGTGCCATTTTTTGGATAATAAAGATGAATCTTATCTTATCTTATAACACAGTAGTAGCAACAAATGTCATGATCAAATATTTATATTATAATATAAAGCTAGAAAAGTGCGGATTTCCAATATGTAAAAACAGTTTTAGAGGGATTTTTTGTTATTTGGGGAGACATCATTTTTTATTAATTTTAAAGGCACAGTGACAGGTGAGAGAGAGCAACTTTATCCTCAGAACACTGTACATTTTGTTCTTGAAATTGTTTAACATTATTTTTTTGGACATGCATATTAATATTTGTTCAACATGTTATCACAATTTGGCAGTGTGGATTCCAGAGCAACGTCCTTAAAATAAATCTCTACAATTCTAATTATAATTCTTTTCGTAACACTAATAAACATTAGGTTTTTAGGTAATATAAGTTAATTACGGTCCTAAATTCGTCTTTAAAATTCTTTTTGCTACAATTAATAGTAAAACAATAGCCAATGAGACCAACAATCATGGCTCATTAATCAAATTGTTTTTTTAGATAATAAAAGACTAATGCGTTTCTAACAGGTAACAGATAACGTTTCTGAAGTGGTCCTTTAAGATCATTTTTGTGAGTCGATGTGACTAATTCTAACATGAAAAGAAGACCAGACAAACTACAAACAATGAATAATAACTCAAATGCCTCACATGCAATGATCCTGCAGATCCACAGTCGATGCTCAAACCAAGGGCCTCGCATACGTCAGCCTAGAAATAGATAAATAAAGTAAGAATCACTTACACATACATTTTCCTAGAAATAGACAAGTAAAGTAAGAACCACTTTTTTAAGCATACGTGCACGTAATTATGAAACTGAAAAATCAACAATAGCAACCAAAAGAGAGCTCCCTTAACCCTTTGCGTTCCACGTATACATTTATGTCACATAATTCCCTTTACATATCAAGCAAGGGGAATAATTCTTTCATACCAATGGACCAGCCACAATAAAGCTACGTAATTCTAAAGACCAAAGCTCAATTTAATTGAAAACAATCCAGCGCAGTGGTCTTTGTTTTGCCACAGTGGCATTGAATGTTTATCAAATGCCCAATAATTTAGCAAATTTTTCCCAGCAACTTGAGCTTACTTACTGTTCTGGAAGCACAAACAAGATTTAAAAAGCATGAGATTCTTTATCAACCATTGAAGAACATTTATCAGTAAGCGCCTAACGAAGCATTGTTTGACACATCACTTCTTCTCACAATAGAACTATCTTCTTTGCAATATCCAAGCAAACTGTTGTCATTTATTAACAATTTTAAAAAAAAAAAGAAATAAATATTGATAGAAATAAAAAAATTAAAAAATCAGCGTCAGCCTACCACTTGCTGCAAGGGTTTGACTTGGGGCGAGGGATGTCTTCTCAGGATGGCTTTCTCAGGGTAGTGTCCCTTGATTTTGTGGGCAACAGCCATGTTGGCAAGCAGCATGTACTCTTCTATCAACCTGGGACAAAGGAACGACAAGAATGCAATAATATTTGTTTTAGTTTCGTTGATTTTTTCCCTTACTTCCTTGACATTGTTATTAATGAAGTACCCTAAAAAAAAAAAAATTATGAATTTGTGAGTTAAATTTTGATGCTCCTTAGAGCAATAAATTCCCATTACTGTGGTATTCTGTCGCATTATTTTTCAAACATAGAACTGCCTTTGGAATTTAAGAATTTAATGAATTGTGAACATTTGCTCAGCGTGAAATCAGAATTTGGCAGCATGGATTCCAGAGTGATCTGTGTTGTCTTTCTTTCCATTAATAATTGATATAATAATAGTAATAAGAAGAAGAAGAAGAAGAAGAAGAAGAAGAAGAAGAAGAAGGAGGAGGATGATGATGATGATGATGATGATGATGATGATGATGATGATGATAATAATATAATAATAATGTTAATTCACATAGCGCTTATTCAGGATCACCACCATGCTCAAAGCGCTTACAGTAGAACATTTGCCCTGGGAAAGCAACCAAACACTCAACACTTAATACGCCACACACAGCCTGTTAGGCACAAATACATTAATAATACAACAATGACAGTATGTTGTTGCAATTCTTTTTTTCAAGGTCGGGATTGAACCAGTAACAGCAGACCAACTGGAGACATTCAAATCGTCTCTCGCCATTATTGACCTTTTAGTTATGAACATTACTCTTTGATTATTATAACATTAACCATTTGTATTTATAAAAATGTGTTTAATTTAAGTGATAGCGCAACCCTGGAATCGTTATACTCTCCAAAAAGTCTACTACAGTATTTAAAAAAAAAACAAAAAAAACTCCCTTTATTCATCCCAGGGGGAAATTTGTCTTTAGGGTCTATTCCAGACGTCAACCAGATACAGATACAGATACCAACTCTCAATACTAACTAAGCTATGCACATTGTATAACATTTGTCTCATTTGCTGGTACTTGAAAGAATAAGGACGAAGGGGAAAAACGATAATATATGAAGTGATCTACTCCAGCACTTTGTTTCAGCCATGTCAATGATCACGTGTTGCATCAGCTATTAATCAAAAATTAATTGTCAAAACAATTTTCCTTACAAAAACTGAGGATCAAGTTGCTCTCACCTGTTACTGTCCCGTTGCTGGTAGACAAAGTAGCCGTTGGGCAGTCCTGTCTCCTTGTCCAAGCAGTACTGGAGCTTGACCTGGTCAAGACGTAGGGCCCCACTGTCATAACGCCGCTGTCTTAGAGCAAGAGCCAGCTGGCCAATGTGAAATAAAAGAGAGAGAGAAAGAGGAAAGAGGTTTATAATTGCATGGTATAATTGTATATGTGGCTGATAAAATATTGAGAGAAATTAATTCATTCAAAAGCTGTAAGCATATGAGAGTGTGTATGTAATGTATGTGTGTGCATGTATTTGTGTTAGCTTGATAATAAGTGTATGTTTCTGTGTATGTAACTTGCTTGTAATAAGGTTGAAGGTGTAGTGACATGTTTGATGACTTCCTGAGCACTGATTTTTGGTGATCCAAATTTGTAGATGTCTCACTTTAACTGTTTACATTCAATGAAGAAGAAGAATATCTAATTTGAATGCCTTTTTTAAAAATCGAATCAGTCTCTTTCTTTGGCTTTTTTTAGGTTTTTGGGTTGTTTTGGTTTTTGGTTTTTTTTTATCATAGCATGTATAGCGGTTATTGGGACGATGGAGTGAAAGTGGAAATGTTAATGGTGATAAAATGATGATTCAATGGTGGTGGTGGTGATGGTAATGAAGGTGGTGGTGATGGTAATGAAGGTGGTGGTGATGGTAATGAAGCCAGTGATGGCAACTGGCGATGACAGTTGACCTGCTGACCTTGTTCAGTTGTAGAACCCGTTTCCGTATGTCCTGTATCTGGAAAGAACCACTGATGGGAGGCAACTCTTCTCTACTCCACTCCTTCTCTGGCTCATCTATGAAACCCTATTCAAAAAAATATGAAGATAAAAAAACACCATAATAATCGGTACCGTTGATCAAGTAAAGAGTTATTACCTTACAATCATCAACATCTTCTCAATTCCAAAAATGATTAATTTGAAACGCCTGCTGCTTGGGACAGGTCAAATAATTTGAAACCACTAAAAGAGATTTAATATATTAACAGAAAAAAAACCCCCCAAACAATGTTAAACTAGTAGTTTTATACATCATTCCAAGCACTGTGTCTTAACAACGCCTCACGTACCTGAGCATGGTCATAGCTGAGTTTGACACAAGATCTGATCACCGACCGACCAAACCATTCCTCCAATATCTGACATAAACGGGGGGAAGGAAAAAATAATATGTAACAACTTCAGTGATGAGAAAATTTAACATAACTATTCAGGGGATTATAGTTGCAGATCAACAATTAAAGTACAAGTAAGCAATTTAAACATATCTTTTCAAATCTTTAAAAAAACAAACATGCTAAGTTAACCTGAAAGAATTGACAGAGCTTTCTCATCTCATCATCACAGGCTCGGTGTTCCTGACATAATCTCAAAAGTCCATAACACCAATATCAGTCATCTTATTTCAACTCGATTTTGAATTCTCACAAAAATGATAAAAGTCCTCTTTAAATATTTCATTTTAAACGCTTTTATTAGCGGACAAATTGCAAAGATAGAAGGAAAATATTTGAAGAATTGCCTTTTGGTGAGATTTTGTTTCGTTAACAAATTACAAACATGGAGGAATATGAACTCCATCCTTTATACTCCTCAATTATAATATCAAACAGAAGTCAGCATCTCATTTCTATAAGAACAAAAACTCAGAGACACCATAGATCGTTTTTACCATTTAGCATACGTCTTTACAATTCAACACAAATATAACCATAAACATTCTTATTCATTTATTAACACACCTTGTTTTGAAACCTAGATTTATAACCATTTCTATGCTTTTACCCAAATATACACGCTGATGCTATTTATATCAGTGGAAAGGCTCTGTGACTTGATATGTCTGTGATGTTATTGCTTCATTTACCATGTTTTCCTCTTCTAT
>JARDUL010109949.1:7500-11186 GCA_030265205.1 Dirona pellucida | reverse complement strand
TGTGTGTGTGTGTGTGTGTGTGTGTGTGTGTGTGTGAGAGAGAGAGAGAGAGTGTGTGTGTGTGTGTGTGTGTGTGTCTGTACGTGCGTGCGTGCGTGTGTACGTGTGTGTGTGTGTTTGTCCATACTGTCTTGTTGCTCTCCTAAAAGAGTCCACTTTGCTTTACTACAACGTGCAATACGCGCTATTAAATTTGTAGACTTTTAAAGCACATTCATCTACAACGTTAATAATACACACACACACACACACACACACACACACACACACACACATCCACACACACATCCACACACACACGTACACACTCACACTCACATGCACACACACACACACACACACACACACGAACGCACATATAAATAATGTTAGGTTTTAGTTTGTCCTTGAATCTGAACTGACTCAACCAAGAGTAAGTTATATATATTGTAAATGAGGACGGTGACTAACGATGACTGTGACTAATGGAAGCTACTTTGCTGGAAGTAATCACAGCAGTACATCAACACTTTATTATAAATTGTTTACTATAATATTATTGTTTTCACCTTAAACTCCGAGGAAGTTCGTGTTATACGATGTTTATCATGAAAACCAATTTAAAACTGAACCTGCTTGAACCAGCGCTGTAAAAAATAAAATAAAATAAATAAGAACAAGAAGACCCCCCCCCCCCCCCAAAAAAAACAAAAAACAAAAACAAAACAACAAAAAACCATAAAAAAACCAAACAAAAACCCAAACGAAAACAAACAAAACAAAACCTCTCAAAAACAAAACAAAACAAACGTCAAAAAACAGAAACAAAACCAAACCCAAAGTGAATAATTTCCAAGGGAGTTAGGTGTTATTAATGACTCATAATATTCTGAAAACGTTTAAGAAAAGAAAGAAAGAAAGAGGAAATAGGATTTGTTTACGTGACGCCAAAATGAATTGAATGATTTAATTTACGTTGACGGAGTCGTGGGTGTGTGAATGCAGGAGTGATCCATCCAGGGGAGACAATAGCGGAAGTAGAAGTCACGTCTTGGCCGGAAATAGAAAACGGTGGCGTCCACCAGTCGGTGTAGTGGTTAACGCTGGTGCTTTGAGACGCGTAGATTTGTTTTCGGTACTTCCCGAATAGCAAGCCCAAGTTGTTGGGGAAAATCTTCTAACGATCTCTTGTCCTGTTGTGGGTTTATGTATAGACTTAAAACTAACCACTAGAATGTGAGCGTGCCTTGCACTGGCTGTTGCTGTCACCTGGTGTTTGGTCTCAAGACTCGAAATAACTTGATTTGAGAAGTTTGAACTTACAATGTGTTAGTTAATTTCCCCTCTCATCGTCCATTTTCAGTACTTTCAGGGTTAAAGTAAAATACAGTACAAAGTGAAGTATGTGTGTTGGGGGTTTTGAGTGAAGTGTGTGTTTGGGGTTGTGAGTAAAGTGTGTGTTGGGGTTTGTGTTGTGTGTTTTGGGGGTTTTGAGTGAAGTTTATGTTTGGGGTTGTGAGTGAAGTGTGTGTTGGGGGTTGTGTGTGAAGTGTGTGTTATGGGTGGGTTGTGTGTGATGTGTGTTGGGGGTTATGTGTGAAGTGTGTGTTGGGGTGGGTTGTGTGTGATGATGGTTGTTAGTGAAGTGTGTGTTAAGGGTTGTTAGTGAAGTGTGTGTTAAGGGTTGTTAGTGAAGTGCATGTTGGGGGTTGTGACTGAAGTGTGTGTTGGGGAGATTGTGAGTGAAGTGTGTGTTAGGGGGGTTGTGTAAGGTCTGTCTACTCACACTTTTATGCCAGACAATGAAATTCTTAAATTTTCTAGTAATAATGATGATAACCCGCCCAACTGGATCAACCAGCGAAGACACAGCCACTGGGGACTTTGCGTGTCATATCATATTTTCTATTAGATTTCCCTTTAACGCGTACTTTCCCGCCTGTCTGCCAAAATATGACTTGCCATCAATAACATTGTACAGCCTTCTGAAGTTAGCCACTTAACTTAATTTATATCCCCCCCCCCCCCCCCCCCCATTTTTCTTTCTCTCTACTTTCTGAAAATAAATGTTATTTTGAGTTTTAACGTTTTTCATATAATACTATAATATAATGCAACACGTCGTTGCGACAAACAAATTCGATTTAATTTTATGTTCAGTTTCTCCCCTCCCATCCCAAAGAGGAGAGTAATTAATTGCCCAGTGGATTGCACATTTACGTAACTCGTAGTACGCACTATTAAAATTGGACAAACCCTGGTTCCATTGAGAAGCCGCCAGGCTTGGGGAGACTTTGAATTATCTTGTTCACACCCAAAAGGCAAGCCAGATAAAA
Organism: Dirona pellucida; assembly: GCA_030265205.1. Lineage (NCBI taxonomy): Eukaryota > Metazoa > Mollusca > Gastropoda > Nudibranchia > Dironidae > Dirona > Dirona pellucida. The sequence goes on along the minus strand of JARDUL010109949.1, from coordinate 8,871 downwards.
TGATGACAGCCAATAATTGTTACAAGGGCCACAGACTGGACTGGTCAACGTGTCGTTGTTGCCCCCAGCTGGAACCTGCTGGGTGTTGAAACAGCACGACCGTAATTCGATGGACTTTCCCTGCAAATGTGTTTGCCTCTATTTTCACACTCCAAGTCCGTCGACCTTACATTCTCATTATTTTGTGACAGTTTTTAATATAATATATTTATGGATATTCGTCACTGTACTCCATTGCTCTCCTTTTTCCTTTATCTACATCTATCTATCTTTATATCTATAAATATATGTCTATCTATCTATCTATGTATCTATCTATCTATCTATCTATCTATCTATGTATCTATCTATCTATGTATCTATCTATATATCTATGTATCTATCTATCTATCTATCTATCTATCTATCTATCTATCTATCTATCTATCTATCTATCTATCTATCTATCTACCTATATATTATCTGAGCTGACTGTCTGTCGGTTTGTCAATATCTTTTTCATCTATCTACCTATCCCTTTCCTCATGATATGCATACTCTCCATATGTCTTCGAATTTTCTCTCCGTCGTCATCCCTCCCACTCCCACACTCTATGCTGTAATGCAGACTATCGCCGTAGTTGACTATCCTCATGAATGACATGTGGTATCATTTATGGGCGTTACGAAACATCACCGTTACAAGAGATAGTTACTATAAACAGCAATGGTTCTCCATTTAATGTATCTGTATCTGTATTAAAAAATTACACACTCGAACGTGCCTCACTACTCAAACGAGCATGGATGGTTATCGAGGAAATGGGGCCGTATTAACAGACCATACGTTAACTGTTAGAACATTTTGGCACAACCTTATTGCATTGAAATATACTCACAACATTGCATGATTCATTGTATTATTCGTGTAATTTCAAAGTATAAAATAGTGCCAAAATGTGCTAACAGTTAACGTATGGTCTGTTAATACGGGACGAATGTCCAAGGGTGTATACCCAGTACACAAATCATTTTGGCACACTCTTGTTGCAGTGAATTACACTCACAACATTGCATGATTCGTTATATTATTCATGTAATGTTTTAAGTATAAAATTGTGCCAAAATGAATGTGCTAACAGTTAACGTATGGTCTGTGTATACGGCGCAGGGGCCGTTTAGACAGACCGTATGTAAACTGTTAGCACATTTTGGCACGATCTTATTGCAGTGAATTACACTCACAACATTGCATGATTCGTTATATTATTCATGTAATGTTTTAAGTATAAAATTGTGCCAAAATGAATGTGCTAACAGTTAACGTATGGTCTGTGTATACGGCGCAGGGGCCGTTTAGACAGACCGTATGTAAACTGTTAGCACATTTTG
>JARDUL010109949.1:0-5000 GCA_030265205.1 Dirona pellucida | reverse complement strand
TCCCATCGCCTTCACCGCTTTATTCACCTGTTTCTGACGACCTGTAGTCTACAGTTACAGTAATTTTCTTCGATTGAGACATAATTTTTCAAACTCTATACATAATTGGAGCATTTTTGTTTATCCGAGAACGGAACTGGGCGGGGTGAGGAAGTGGGGAGGGACAGGGGGGGGGGTGATGGTTATTGGAATCATGTCTTACTCATTAGCTATCGTACATAATTTGTGTTTTGTGTTTTTTGTAGTATGTTTGTTTGCTGATGAAGGGGAGACCCGAAACGTTCTTTGTTCTGTTACATGTCATTAATTTGAAGCTATACCATTTTCCCTTGTTTTTTCATACGCATTAATCTAGACATTCGTTACGATGATGTGGCTCATACCCAATCATGCACACCCCTCCCTCCCCCCAAACCCACACACCCCTCACTCCCCCAAACCCACACACCCCTCCCTCCCCCCAAACCCACACACCCCTCCCTCCCCCCAAACCCACACACCCTTGCATTTTTGTTTATCGTCGTACATAATGGGCATTTCTAACCATTTAAACAAATTCTTTACTTTGTATCTAAACCATTTATTGTTAATGATACCACAAGTGAGGACATTAAGCAAGGCGGTTGATGATCATTGGCAAGCCACAAGGAATTTAGAGTAAAGGTGTGTGTGTGTGTGTGTGTTATTAAAATTTATAGGGCTGTATAAATGATAAGAACGAAAAGATTCGATAGGGCATTCCCTCTTCTAAGAGAACTGCACTGACTTCCAGTGAAACAAAGAATAAATCACAAAGCTTTAACCCTAGTTTTTTTTTTTACTATCTCCAAGGAATGGCTCCAGAATATCCCAAAATGTTAATTGAATTACGAATTCGTCCAGAAATCTTCCGATGACAAATCGCTACCTAAAGTGCCCTGTTCCAAAAAGCTGGCTGGCGTAGCTTTTCCCAATTTGGTCCTTCCGTTTGGAGCAGTTTATCATAGTATCTTTACGTTAAGCTGAATCCTTAGGATCATTAAAAACAACTCCATAAGGCCCATTACTTTATAAAAATATCCTTCACTTAAAAGTCTTTAGTGTAGAAATGATCATAATTTATTTACCTGTACTTTTATTTCCACATTTATCATAATATAACCGAATACTTAACATTACTTACATTGATTTTTAACATTACTTGTAATGTAAAGCGCCCAGAGGTTGGTATTGTCACGATGAGGCGCTATACAATTGTATATAATTATAACCACCATAGTCTCAGACACCCTCTCCTCCCTCTTAAACACATACTTAAGAGGAAGTGTATTACTACTAAAGGCATTTATGTGGATTTCGATTTACGTGGTTTTTTTTGGCAGGAAATGATCACCATCCACAGGAAATCATCACCATCCACAGGAAATCATCACCATCCACAGGAAATCATCACCATCCACAGGAAATCATCACCATCCAATTCTAAGGCGCCGACTCAATAATATTTTAAGTTATTATGACTCGAAAGCAGCCAGAGAGAGTAGTAATAACTTTTCGTTATTTTCTATTTTTGTTTTCTTTGCTTTTTTGCTTTTTTGTGGTTACCCTGACCCAATCCCATCAGCCTCTCATTCCCCTGATCTCTATCGTTAGGAACATTTCTCTTGACAATCAACGCAGATTTTGATGCATTTTTTCCCTTCTCTCCTCGTTATTTCATTCAAGTCAAATGTAAATGACCTGTCGTTTCCATCTTGACATCATCTTAATTAACTTGATCTGTTAAAAACAATTTATTTATTGCCTTGTCGTGTGATCCATCATGAATAATAATCAAAAAGATCAAGTTAAGGAAGTTCCTGAGGTATCTAAATTACCTTGCTTCAAATAAATATCATATTTCTACATTTTTGTGTGATATCCACAGAATCAGATGTCTTAAGTCATATCATACTACAAGAAACCCGTCTCATTTAAGTTTTTTTCAACGTAAGTGGATAGGTTTTTGAATTTAAAAAAATAAAAATTCTTTATCCTTAAGAATAGTGTGAATATTTTGTTTGTGTTTCGTTCCAATTTTATTCGTAAAATGTCTATTATTTATCGATCACTGGCTGAGCGCGAAATTCCGTGTCTCGGTATGACCTATTTTTCATATTTCTGCAGATCCATTTTGCATTCCAGAGTATCAGATTGAAATAGAATCGTCATGAGAATAGCTATATTATGGTGGAGGCTTGCTCGGTGGTCGCGATCCTTCATTTCATTTTTATACGCAGCTAAACTAAAATGTTTCATGGTTATTGGAATGTCAGATAAGATATGATGGATGGTTTATATTATAATGTGACCTTTTCAGTGATTGGCATGATAGCAACTAAGCGCACTGGAATATATCAAGATACAATAATGATTTTACATCACACACCCTGACATGCGCTTACTTAATCATGATAATGTTACAGTAGTGGGCAGAAATGATTGCCGATGATGTGGCCGATGGCGTTTAAACATGATTGGTTTGCAAGACCCCATAAGAACCCCATGCCGAGATGGTAATGTATAGTGCGGTTTTGAATTACAAAGAAAATGGAGTTTTGGTGATCTTTCTCGCATCGAAATCAACAAAACTAGGTGAATGCTCTTGTGTCCACATCCACCATACCATGCTATATACCATTAGAAAGGTTGAAATAGGCCTGATTGATAGCTTTTGTCACTTTATGTCATTTATCATAAACGAGCACTGATCAGTACAATTTCAACCATCAAATTTCTACATCCAGGAACTTATGTCTCGGTCAATCCCATTTTTAAAACCATTAACTGAACAAGCAGTTCTAGAATCGGTTTTCAGGCCGTTCCAAACTTTTGTCGTCCGAAAATGAATGCCCTCTTAAAGTTGTGTTAAATCTATAAAAAAAATAAAAAAAATATATAGATACCCCGCCCCTCTAGTACATGACACCGTACAATATTTTAAGAAGTCTGAAACATCAATATTGTCCACCTTATGCACACGTGCATATGGTTGGACGATCCTCTACTGTTTTTTAATGTCCTCTTTACCCGCTCCATAGTCATTGAAACAAATAAGGTACCTAAATCTTTCGTTTTCATACCACTATATGCATACACTTGAAAGCAAACATAGTATTTGGACTTAATAGGTAGCAATGACGATATATATTATATTCTTCACCTAGTAGAAACTTTTCTATTGCATTGTATGTAGGTTGCACGAAAATATATAGATCGATACTCATAACTTTCGATCGGAGATCTACGGCTGGTCCATTGCTCCGGGGTAATCTTCATCTGTTCGATAAGTTCCGCAACGAATCATAACCCGTCATTTTTTGAAAAGCTGCCCGCAGGGATTCGCCGACTTCCAAGATAAAAGGATAAAACGTGAGATTACTCCTGCCGCTGCGGGGCAACTCTGGTCATCATCGCCATGACAGACCTGTCGTACGGGCTCAAATTGGCTCATTTCAGCTGCCATCGAGAGTCAGAGTTTCAGAGCATGGGCCTGTAAAAATCAATCGGTGTGAGCCGGGTAGGTGTGAAGATATTGAATCAGATCTTAAGACGTTTGGCACCTCTTATCGGCGGGGATGGATAATTGTTTTTGACGGCACTATCTAAATACGTATACTTTTATTGTCTAAACGCTTGCCACCTATCGATCCAATGATGATGGTGCTTGCCTTCATGTGCAAGGTCGGGTGTTCTTCCCAACATTCATGTTACTGTCTTTCTCTGTGGACGTGGTAGATGTAATCATCATCTTAATGGTGTCATTTATACGATATTTTGCCGTGTGGGTGCCATTTGGTTATGATATAGGTTTTGAACAAAGTAAAAGACTGTTATTCTAAGGACGTGCATAGACTAATGTGATTCTTTGTTTGTGAACGATGTATCAGATTTGACATAACTGTAATCACTACAACAGTCAGAGGAGGTCGTCTTGAAAATCGAACAAGACAGAGACAAGTAGCGCCTATATTCAAGATGTGAGAAGGGGGGGGGGGGGGGGGGGTGGTGGTTCATGAATGTGTAAACACAACGATCATCTGTAGAAAACATTATATGATAATGAATAATAATAATAATGATATACATATATATATACCGCCACATTAAAAAAACAAAAACTATGGGAGATTTACATACCAAGTAATGTAAAAAAGTACCTTATGTTTAATATTCAGTTATATGTCAAATGTGAAAACAAAATTATATGCAAATATATTATTAGAATTTCTGGACTATGGAGGGTTCAATGAATAATATTTTAAAAAAAGTATTGGCTCTTGTGCAGGGTTTCAAACGTTTTCCAGGATTCAGCTTGCTATAAAGGTAGAGGTAAACTGTTCCAAACGGTACAGCCAGCTTTAAGTAGTTTGAAATAGCGCAGACTTTTAGTAGCAATTTGTCATACCAAGAACAAAGATGTCTTGATGAATTTTGTAATTCAATTATATTTTTGAGATAATCTGGAGCTTTCCCTTTGGAGACAACTAAAACTTAATTTGAAGCTTTGTAGATCATTCTTTCTTTATGTTTCTTTGAAAATCCTTATGCGATTATGAGGCAGTGACGCGATATGTGAAAACCGTTTGCTTGGGTTTTCCATTTCCCAGAGATCGGTCTATTGTGAGTAAAAGGTACCGTGACAAACACATTTCCAATGGCCAATAAGGAATCTCATGATCTTTTTTCGGTACTTTCCGAATAGCAAGGACAAGTTGCTGGCGGAATATCTTCTAACGACCTTGTCCTTTTAAAAATGGTTTATCCTTAAGACGTCAAAGCTAGTCCGAAGGGAAAGGAAAGGCCACGTTCCTCGGTAAATGCGCGTGTAGGGTTATCGATGAAAGAAGTCTTTTAATTGGCAATTGAATTTCGGAAGTAATTTGATAATATATGCGAATTACTAGAATAATAATAATAATAATAATAATAATAATAATAATAATAATAATAATGTACATTTATATAGCGCTTATTCACGA
>JARDUL010109838.1:0-11186 GCA_030265205.1 Dirona pellucida | reverse complement strand
AACTTCGATTCCGCGCAGTTCCAATTGACGATTACTTATGTTATTGTCAATTGTGACCGAGTGCCTCGATACCGCTCAGTGTAATTGACGCTTTGCAGTGTTATTGTCAATTGGCACCGAGTCTCTCGGTGCCAATTGACACTACGATTATAAATTATACTTATATACTTATTATACTCCTATACTATTACTATACTTATGCCTTATAATTGTGATTATGTGTGCTTTCGCTTTGTGATGCAAATAAATAACGGTCATCATTTGTTTTTAAATATAATTATAATATAATTAATAACATGGGCAATTCCACCGAAATTTGGGACAAAATCTAACACATCCTTCAAAATTTAGAAGCATCCTCAGAACTTGAAATTGAAGTTGTATAGTATAGTCTTCAATATGTGCTATTTCATATGTACAAAACTTGGAGTTGGAGCAAGAACTATTGTCGTTTTTGGGTTTTCTGTATTTGCTAAATTCAGGTGATGAGTTTGTGCTGGTCTTAAACGTTACAGGACAAAAATTATGAGCGATATTTCATACAAATACAATGAATAAAACTAGACCATCAACAAAAATCTATTTTGTATACATTAATTAGTACAGTACAGTATCAACATTTCAGAATATTACATAAATTATAAGTGCATGAACAAACCAACTAAACTTAAACGTCTTAAATGTTACAGTACAGGACAAAAAATGCATCCCCTAAATTGCCTACTAGTTTTTATAGTGTAAAGGCTAATGACTTAAACTAATACACAATTCTATGATATGTTGGATTAGCATTATGGTTATTTGGTAAAACAGTCGTGGAATCAATATTTGAAAAACAAGACGACATATTAAAGCAAACGCTATGGTAGGTCTTAAACGTAACAGGACGAAAAAAGATCACAAAAAAGCAAATAAAAGGCAGAATCCAATAATAATGATACCTGCATATGACTCTGATGCCATAGAAGACAAGTATTATTGCCATGGTGGAGCTGAAAGCAAGTTTTGTTTTGCTTTGGGCAAGGATTACACTCTATTTCGTCTTAAATGTTACTGGACACAATAGACACAAATGTCTATGAACAGTGCTTCTACTTCTACAAATTGATAAGATATGTAAAACTATCAACAATGTGGTGAGAAGGAAATGTACAGATGCAAATGTACAAGATATAAGTTTTGTGAAATATTAGTATAAACTTTACTAGTCTACTGCCAGTTACCCGAAATCGTCCGTTACATTAACATGGACATAAATCTATTTATGTCCAAAACAAAATGTAATGTTTAAGATCACATTATGGCAATTGAACCGTAAAAAACTTTGCAAGACATGTTCTCACTCCCCACTGCTTAGCAATGAAAAATGTGAAAGCACATTAAAAAAAACCAGATTCCCATCAAGTAAAATCGCTAATTCAATCTTAAACATCACTTGGACAAAAATTGATTTTTTTGTGTCCATGTAATGGTTAAGATATAGACTGCCAGAAAGTAAACTTATAACCGTCTTACTTACATCCACAGAATATGCAATTTGTTAGTCATGAAGAGTTTGATTTAAAGACAAATTATTCCCTTTGCAGTAACATCATACCACTACCACTTACAATAATAGCATCGTCTAAAATGTTACAAGGACAAAAAATGTTTTATGTCCCAAGACAAATGAAACGTTTAAGACGAAGATGACATAATTTCTATATTTCAGCTGATAGAAGTTAAAACTGCTTGAGCCCTTGTCCTTTGTGTGATTAACAACCACAACAGACAAACACAATGGCAGTTTTTAAATTCCATGACTATATTAAAAGCCAGAGTAACGAGGACGAAGTATGCTTTTTTTTCATTTTCAACAATCCCATTGTTCTGTGGCCGTATTACATCTGGCTGGAGGTCTAAGTGGTCAAATTATCAAATTCACCCAAGAATTATGGTTCTTAATTCAAATGATTACAAAAATATTACAAATGAATCAGTTTATCATCCTATTTCAATCCAAATTAATAATTCTAATAAGAGCGTCTTAAATGTTACAAGACAAAATAGCAGGACAAAAATAATTAATTCACTCTCATTGGGGATTGCCACTTTGGAATGAGAGCTTGTGTCGCAGATCAATCACATGAACCTTTGAGATGCCAAAAACCAATTTTTCCGGACCAAGGCTGGATTCTAGATTGGTCTACTGGATTTGTAGTCATGGGCGATCAAGTCAGCAACTTTGTCCTAATGAATGCTCGATACGTGACGGGTGCTCGATGGGCCGGGTTGGTAAGACATCATTTGAGTGGGAGGACACAAACCTGGAGGGAATGGGGGGTCATGGAGATGATTGTCTGGGATGAGGGTACAAGACTTGAAATTGATCTGAAAAGAAGGTATTTTAAAAATAAACGGACAGGCGTGAATGTGAAGCCTGGTAGTGAAATGGATTATGATTGGAAACGACAGGAAGGTGTCCAGATGTACAACGAAGAAGGTATGGAGGGAAGTAGCTATAGCAGATGTGGAAAGGACAGGAATTAAATAAGTTGATGAAAAGAAAAGGAGTTATGGTGTGGGCCTGTGGAGGAAAATTGATTTTATGTGTTAATGTTATGAAAGATTTTATCTGTAATATTTTTTTTCGAACAGAAAATGAGTGAACCGGGTCAAGGCCGCGCTCGTGGCAGAGGTGGCAGGGGAAGAAAGCCTCAGCCTGAATCAGCTGGTGTAAGTAACAGTAACTCTGTTGTTTTTGGGTATTTTTTTTATGACAGGACTTTTGAAACTTCTAGAAATGGAATTTCATGATATCGAACATGATTTATAATGTCCTGCTTCACATTTTGTCCTGGAAACTTATCTGCTAAGTTTGCTTGCTGTTTCTACATTTCTTTTTTTTTCTTAGCTGGTCATACACGTCTTCACTGTTAAGCTCTTTGAATATATTTATGTGTATTAATTAGTATATAAATATTGCTACTGTAACCACCACTACCAGAATCTAGTATTACTACTGCAACTGTGGTAATGCCATCACGAAACCATTGTAATTGTTTGATTATTTTATCTAGAAAGGTCTCTTTAATTATTTTTTGATTGCTTGTCATACTAAAAATGAGTGAAATTTGTGTTTACGTTTATCACTTTTTCCCTTCCATTTGACCTTGCCTTGCCCTAAGGACCAGCATTTTTAAGCTTCCAATTTGCACATTTAGAAATCATAATGCTGTTACTATTACTATTAATTGACACTTCTTAAATTTGTCTTTCACATGTTAAGTTAAAAAAACAAAACAGTGATGAACCTGTTTTTACATTGTTTTAAAAAGTATCTTCATTAACCTTCTAGGCTCCTTCAGCTGCACCTGCCCCAACGGCACCCGTTGGACGTGGCAGGTCTAGGGGAGCTGCTGCTCAAGCACAGAAGCCAGCAGCAGAGGCTGCGCCTCCCCCTGGACCAGCTCGTACTACTGGTCCAGAGGATCACATCGGAGGAAGGGGGGTTTCTCGAGGTGGTGGAAGGGAGAGACCAGAACCCCCTACAGCTGAGATGGCAGCAATGAGTATGGGTCAAGGGGATTACCGCAGACGGATGCCGTGGGAGCGATATGTTGACCATCGCTGGAAGCCTGAGACTCAGTCTAAATCAGGTAAATTGATATTCAGGCTTAGAGATATGTATCAGGGAGGGGGTAAGATCATCAATCAAATTTGATTACATGTCTCCAGGTCTTGTCAAAGTCATTTATTTTTTGGAAAGATCAAGGAATTTTGAAATTTGGGGGGGGTGATGTATGTGGAAACCATATGCATTTAGTTCTGACTAAATTACTTTTTGCTGTACTAGTACTTGTCAATATTATCTAATGTTTTTTTACTTTACACAGTATGACATGAGGTTGAAGTTAGTGATGTAATTGGCCACTCTACTATCTATTCATTTCATGTAGGTGAATTTGTAGTGGTATATCACTGTTTATGTTATCATTTTATTTCCGTCAGCAGTTTATTGTCCCAAGTGACAACAAAGCAGTTCTGACTTTTATGTGGTCCATTTCAAATTTTTACTGATATCCCTTACAGGCAAGTCTGGAAGACCACGACAGATTCTCAGTAACTATGTGTCAGTGTCTCTGCCTCAGACAACCAAAATCTACCAGTATCATGTCAACTTTAAACCAGTTGTGGAAAGCATCAAGGTCAAGTGTGCTTTGGTTTTCTCGCTGTCAGACATGATTGGTCCTGTCAGACATTTTGATGGGGGGATCCTTTTTATTACAAGACTGCTTCCGAAGGATGTGAGTACCTAAACTGTTAGGATTAGCTGTATCACTTTCATTGCAAATTAAAATGCCTTTTTCAAAAAAATCTTCTTGATGCACATAATAACCCCATGGTCTCTCTTTTCAGCCGATGATCTGCATGACCCAAAGGACCTATGATAATGCAAACATTGAAATAAGCTTCAAGTTCACGTGTGAGGCCCCCCACACCAGCCCACAGTTTATCCAGATTTCGAATGGCTTGTTGAAGAAGTATGTACTGCTTGCATTGATGGTTTAAAAAATACACCCTTTCCATGCTGTTGGCCGTTACTTTACCTTTCATATATTGTTTAAATATTAATTTAAAATTGTTTACTTTTTGCTCGGCACAATTTCTCATAGGTGCAATGAATATTTGTACTGTGAATTGGTGAGGTTAAGTGACCATGATTGGCAAAAATGGAGACTGACGCAATTCAATTTTTGTTCAAACAAGAAACAGGAGCAAATCACAACGCAATTTTTAGATATTGTTTTTATAATGATAATATATTGATGTGGCTCATTTGCAGTTTTAACATGTAATTTGGGATTAATCAAGTAGACATTGCAGCAAGGAGTCTTGTTCTGGTTTTCAATATTTTAATGTTAGAGATCAATGGCGAAAGTTTGTCCACACTTAACCTTACACAGAAAGATAGAAAGGAAATTGTTAAAGAAAGAAAGAAGTGCAGCATTTCTTTGTAATGTTGATTATGATTCTCCATATAGACATGAATAAGTAGATTTCAAGAGGTGGGTTAAGTCTCCCTCTTTTAAGATTGAAAAATCTATGTATGGTTTATGAGAAAATGACACAGCAAATATTCATTATCTTGATGCAAATGTGATTTTGTTTTGCTTTACTTCCAGCTGTAACTATTTAGTTTTTATTTTATGTTACAGAGTCCAATCAGCTCTGGACATGAAGCTCATAAAGGATCATTACTTCAATCTTGACCTATCTGTGAAAATTCCCAAACACAAGTAAGTTACCTGCCCTTCATTGTAAATTTGTAGACTATTGTCTGATATTGCTAACGGTTTTGCCATACTAAAACTAAAACATTCATATTTTTCTAATTCTTTATTCAAAATGCAATACTGTTTGTGCCTCATTGGTTTTTATTTTCTGTAGTCCCCTATTAATAGCTTCATAGCTGCAATAGAGGAATTATGTGACACTTAAGCTGTGGTGTGAAATTCAGATTAGTTCTGCCCGCACTCACCTGTTTCCCACTATCTCTGCCTGTTGACATCAGACTCCTCAAGGAGTTTGTTTTCGCAATTTTTGTTTGAAAATATAACCCACCTGAAATGTGCAAATGCACGAAGATTTTCCACCTGAAATGTGCAAATGCACGAAGATTTTGATAGTTTATTAATGGTTTTGTTTGTCATTAATAATTTTATAATATATATATATATATATAATAATAATGCGTCATTTATATAGCGCAAATATCCATCAAAGATGCTCGTATGCGCATTGTGCTTTTTGTAGTATAAAATGGACTCGATGAACAAAGTGGGGAATAGACATTGTGCATCAAATGTTAACACTACAAGGTTCAGACAGAAATAGATAGAAAATACCATATAGAAATGTCTGTGAGCACTTTGATCAAATGATAATCTTGTACCTTTTTTCAGACTGGAAGTGATGCCAGGCTTCACAACTGCCATTGGCAAGCATGATGGCGGTACATTGATGAACCTGGACATTGTTCATAAGATTTTGAGGATTGATACATTCCTGGACTGCATGTACAATTTGTATGACGACAATAAAAATAATTTCCAAGAAGCTTGCTTGAAGAAATATGTTGGCACAATTGTAATGACACGGTAAGTTTCATTTAAAAAAATTTATTATGTATGAGGTATGAAATGACTCTTTGGGAATTATATGGGCATTTTTCTAAATTTTGTCAAATAAGTACTAGTTTGTGTTTAAAAAAATATGTGGCGGGAATACAATGTAAATTTTTTCATGTAGTGACGATAATCAACATAGCCCGGCATTGGCAGTATCAATTAGAAATAGTTACAACACTAGCAAAATGATCATTTTGATATTGAGTACTTAGAATTAAAGGGGGCTCATTCGGTTATGATTATGATGTTTGGCACTCAAGAGACGAATAAACTGTTGGGAACGTTTTAGCTTGTTGATTTTGTCCAAATATAATATTTGTACTTATAAACATTCTCTGTAACCTATATCTGCACGCAGAGTTTTGAAATAGTCACAAAATCATCTTGCTATGATGGTTAAAACTGAAAGATAAGTGGAAAACCTTGTACCCTGTACGCAAGCATCCATTAATATTGGAATTGATTGTAAACAGTACTTGCCTTTTCAGGTTGAATCAGTTTCACAGGGGTGTCTACGAATTATAATTCTTTTTATAAGATGTGAACTCCAGCATTTGTTCAATAATGAGAACATATATTTCTCATCTGCATGAATTGAAGAGGTGAACAATTTGGGTGCGAGGATGTACGATTTAGTCTTAATGTTGTAATGATTGTGAGTGGTATTTGAAATTTGGCTTGTTCAAACAAATTATCTTAGAGCTATTGGATAGTTTATTAACTGTGTCTGTAAATACACTAAAAAGTGTCTCACTGTCGAGCATTTGTTACCAAGGAACCAGGCTAGTCTCCTGGGCTAAGGTTTCACTGTTGCTTGTTTGAATTGCTCAAGACCGGTGCAGTTGACACAGTGGATTGTGTGTGTTAAATTCATATTTATTGTAAGATTTAATAAAGGATGGCATGATTAAATATAAATTTATTTTCTTTCTTCTAGACACAACAACAAGACATACCGTGTAGACGATATCGATTGGTCCAAACGTCCATCGGATACATTTGAAAAAAACGGAACCCCTGTGACCTATAAGCAGTATTACAAAGAGGTGATTCCTGAATTTAATTTATTTCTTATGACATATTATATCTATCTGTCTCTCTTTATCTCTAAAATTAAATGTAGGGATATTTCACTGTAATAGGACCAAGATCTTAAAGGTAAAGAGAGGCAGTGGCTGTTGGCAGGCCTGTATTTGATATCACATACGTTTGTCTGCAACAATGATCCTTTTTTGCCAATGAATCGAGATGACAAACGATTGTACTTTGCTAGTACCAATAATTGATTTGGCAAAAATAGTTCATCGCAAGTGGTTTCTTTCTTCATTTTTTTTTCCTTCTTTTAATGGCCAACAATGTGTCAAAATACCATTTGAAAATGTTTTGCCTTTATTTTCACTTTCATTTTACTGGTTTGATGAATGGTGAGCAGTTAACGTACTTTGTAAAAATGTTTTGTCGTATGAGAAACCAATTTCGCTTAGCCTCAAATTTTGGCCAATGAATCACTTACCAAGACTTCTTGGATGTATCTGCTTTAGGTTTGCAGTTTTATTGAGTTTGTTACTTATGGATTAGATTTAGGTCTTAATTGTTTTGTTTTTATCAATCTTGATTGACACCAGATTTGCCCAATTATCACGAACAAAAAAAAAGGGGGAAAAACAATCCGCGCTACTTTGAATTTGTTCCAACAAACGACTTGTTTCTCTAATGGCCCTAGACATTGTAGTTGTGGCTGTAGTTAAAAAGTAATGGAAAACATCTATTGCTACTTGATGTTCACTAAATAAGCTTTAAATTGGGTATCTACGCTCAAACTTTATAAATGTTGAGGCCCTAGTATAAGGCGAGTAACTCTGCACAACTAATTGTCCACTTTCAAGTAGATAAATTGTCAATGTATACAATAATAAAAGTGTAGAGAAGTAATTGACATTAATACTGTTGCAACACACAGGAACGCTACTTAGATCTGATAGTACTATGGCTATTAAATTGAATTCATTATGTGCTTTTATTCTTGCATATTGCTATTTAAGGGATTTTGTCTTATTTTGATCATGCCACGTCTTTTGTTTTCTGGAGTTCACCTCAATGTCGTTGTTTACCATAGATCTGACTGTTCTGTTTCCATTTTCAGCATTGGAATCTGGACATTCAGGACTCAGACCAACCTTTATTGATTACAAAACCAACAGAGAGGGATGTGAGGGGAGGAAAGACACAAAATCTGTATCTTATTCCTGAGCTTTGCACAATTACAGGTATAGAAATGACAGATTTAACGTAATCACTGATCCATTTGAGGCAGTTACTGTTGAAAGTAATTGGCTAGGATGATGGTTTATTATGTTAAAGTAGTTCTAGTAGGGGACATTTCTTAGAATAGTCTGTCGATTATAACATTGACATTATTTGAAGGGAAATATGATTTTGTCTTCATACATTTTCCTATTGATAGAGTTTTTCTTCTACACACATTTTGTCCCGTACTTCAGTAGGGGATTTTTGCTTTGTTTTATACACAACTCTCATCAAACATTCAGAATGATGTGAAAACGGTGGACTGTTTTAAATGCATTTTATTGGTGCATCCAAATTCAACCACACTGATAGCATGAGATTTTAAGATGAATTGCAAGTTCAAGAATACGTTACCATTGGCGTGACTGACTAAACATTACCAGCCCAATGATGCATTATGACATGTTAGCTGACATTTGTTTGATACGTTTCATCATAGGTTTGAGTGAAGAAGCTCGATCAGACTTTGGGATCATGAAGGACCTGGCTGTCCACACAAGAATTGGACCGGAACAAAGGGTTCAGACTTTGGAAAAATTCCTTGGTCAAATTAATAGGTAATTTTGATGTCTTTTGCCAAATATGTGCCCATTTACTGCATTGTCATTTTTATTTCAATCTCACATTTTATACCTACATTTCAACCACACATTACAGAGTTACCAACATGGATTAGCTTTATTTTTTTGTGGTACAAAATTGTAGTGGACTGAGACGATATGAAAATTAAAAAAATCAGGACATTGACCATAAATCTTGAGCTTTATTGATTTTATCACAAAGCGTGTTTTATAATTTCTTTTTTCATTCTTCCTTTCTTCCTCTAAAAAAATGTTTTGAAATCTCCTTACAGCGCTCCCAAAGTTGCTGCAATTCTGAATCCGTGGAACATGACTATAGGTCGTAAAGTACTTCAGATCCCCAGTCGGGAATTGGATGCTGAGCAGCTGCAGGTTTTGGGATCAAACAAGGTAGGATTTTGTTGAATACAGACTATTTACATTTACAATGTGCTTTTGTTGCCTTAAAACAACCCAGTGTTCCATTATAGAATGATTTGTATTTTAGATTTTGACTACATATGATCCCACAATTTATATGCCACCCCTTCAACTTCTCTAAGAAGACGATGAGTATGAAAGTTTATTATTACACCATTTTACCCTTCCCCGTCCTTTCTATCTCTTATAGGAACCCAAGAATATCTCGTATGAAATTCGAGATGCAGACTGGAGTCGTTCCATGAGGAATGTTATTCTTCTTAATCCTCTTCGTTTGGATTCCTGGCTCATCATCTACCCAAACAGATGCATGCAGCAGGCTAAAGAACTAAGCGACGCCCTCATGAAAGTTGGCAGGGGAATGGGAATGTTCATTAGCCAGCCTATGACGTGAGTTATTACTTGAATGTTTATATATCTGTTCTAGACACAGGTATAGATTAAATGTGTTCATTTACGTGATGGGGGGGGGGGGGGTGCGAATTATAATTAATGTCTTGGCCCACAACCAAATCATTAACCATCATTAACCACCACTACAGCCACTACCACCATCTCAGCCAACACCATAACTACCACTACATCATCACCACTACCATCACAACCACTACTACCACTACCATCAGCGGCAGTACCACCAACATACAACACCCAACCACTACCACGATCCCTAAGACCATCAAAACCACCACCACCCACAAACTGGAACAAACTGCTGTGAGCTTGCAGAGAAACTGCAATATCATATCTTTGTCTGGTATATCATTAGTCACAGGCAAGATAAATATTGTATGCTTTTCACATTTAACTATATTACCTCCTCTCATTTCTCGATGTCTCAGTATTGATATGATATATTTAGGTACGTTTTTAATGTAAAGAGGAAAAGCGCTTATATGTCACTAATTATAATGGATTATGATTAAGATATAAAACTAGGAACCAAAAGGATTTGTTTAGATTTTTGATTCATACTGTTTTAATGTTACAACTGCCTAATATCAAGTTATGAAAACATTGAATCTCGCCATTAATTTTGAAATGAATGCTTATTAATTTTTCTTTTTTTCTTTTCTTTATTCAAATTTTTTATTAGGGCCGACATTTCTATGGATCGAAATGAGGCTTACCTTCAGGCCATCAGGCAAAGATTGACCCCAGAGACGCAGATTGTCGTAACAGTTGTGTCAAATAACAAAAAGGATCGCTATGATGCTATCAAGAAGAGTTGTTGTATTGATAACCCAGGTGAGTGTCTTGAAATACAAGAGAATTCTGTAACTGTAATCACGTTGCGTAAATAAGTTATTTTTATAATACAACAATTCATGCCATATTTTAAAAATAGATACCAAGTATTAAAAATATAAAATGTTTTGCTATATTTTCAGTACCTAGCCAGGTTGTGGTGTCAAAAACACTGATGAAGAAGCAAGGTCTCTTGTCTGTAGCCACTAAAATTGCCATTCAGATGAATTGCAAAATGGGAGGTGAAGTGTGGGGAGGAAATATTCCTGTGAGTGATTTATATATTCAAACACATTATATTTTTGCTGTAATCCTATTTTCCTTCAATATATTTCTGTCTTCTGTTAATGATTTTGTATTTAATGCTTGTTTTGATTATGTATACAGACCTGTAAATGTTCAGACAATTGTCTGATTTCAGACAATAAAATAATTGTCATTAGGACGTCCCCCAGTTACA
>JARDUL010109837.1:3577-14890 GCA_030265205.1 Dirona pellucida | reverse complement strand
CTCATCCCCTCTTGGTCCTTCTATGCCACCTCATCCACCTCTTGGTCCTCCTATGCCACCTCATCCACCTCTTGGTCATCCTATGCCACCTCATACGCCTCTTGGTCATCCTATGCCACCTCATCCACCTCTTGGTCCTCCTATGCCACCTCATCTACCTCTTGGTCATCCTATGCCACCTCATCCGCCTCTTGGTCCTCCTATGCCACCTCATCCCCTCTTGGTCCTTCTATGCCACCTCATCCACCTCTTGGTCCTCCTATGCCACCTCATCCACCTCTTGGTCCTCCTATGCCACCTCATCCCCTCTTGGTCCTCCTATGCCACCTCATCCCCCCTTGGTCATCCTATGCCACCTCATCCCCTCTTGGTCCTCCTATGCCACCTCATCCCCTCTTGGTCCTCCTATGCCACCTCATCCACCTCTTGGTCCTTCTATGCCACCTCATCCACCTCTTGGTCCTCCTATGCCACCTCTTGGTCCTTCAATACCGCCTCATCCACCTCTTGGTCCTCCTATGCCACTTCAGCCACCTGTTGGTCCTTCTATTCCACCTCACCTGTGATGTTGCTGGCCGAGTGGTTAGGCTGCCAGAGTGTGAGATCCTGGGTTTGAACATTGCAACGTTAGGCCTAATCCTTGGAAATGACTCTTTACATATATTTTCATCACTTGACGTTTGTGTGAGTGAGTACCTGACTACAGGCAGAGAGAGGTATTGTCAGTATGTTAGTATCATGCATCTAATAGACTGCTCTACTGTATACTCCTAGGGAATTTGAGGAGGACTTCGAATAACACCGCCTGCTGGGGGGATAAATGATATAAAGTTTGTGTGCCTGTACTTATATAGATATACAGACGATTGACTTATCGTTTTTTATCTTTATGATTTGACTTTTGGTCCTCAAATTTTTTATATTTTTAAAATCTTTCTCTTGCTATGAGCCTGATTGGAAAACAATACTTTTTATCTCATTCATTTTATGATTTGAGATTACTTTTTGACACTTGTGCTGTCCACTCACCTTGGGTCTCCTACTACCCAGACATATTTGATGTGTCATTAATGGTTACATTTGATTTATTTTAGTTGTGTTTTGAATGTAATAATTGGTCTTTCCCATTCACTTTCCAATTGCTGTGAGATCTTTATGTGAAAATAACATAATCAGATCACTGTATTATTTACTGTGAGATCTTTAAGCTGGGCAGCATGGATATGAAATATAAATAGCCTGGGCAGATGACGAAGGTATCTTAGCTACAGGGTTTCAAGAGGCACAGTGGTCGGGAGCTTGAGACATAATGCTAACTAGGCTGATGGCAGGGTTTTGAGTCTGACTTTTGGCATTGGGTTATTTTCCTTGGGCAAGAAAATTAAGTCCTTTTGCCTACATTACTACGCTACACTGTGGCTGATGCTTGGGTTATTTCTGTAATTAGAAAAAATAAACCCTGAAGACAAAGTGGCCTTGTGGACATGATACAAGCAATTCTATCATTTTAACTTAGATGGGCAAAACCCACTCTGTGGGAAATGTGCAATAAATTACACAATTGGCAATGTAACCCAAGGTGTAATGAACCAGATAGAAACTGAATTCAATGGGTCCATTGGATAGTTTGTGACATCTAGGAATGATAGTCGTTATGAAATCCCTTGGAATGTTTCATCTTAAAAATTGATAGCAACAATATTCAATATTATTGGCTGAGTCTATAGATACCATTAAACAAATGCATACAAACTGAATATCAGGGATTCTTTGCTAGATCCTTTCTCAATCTTAATCCTGCACAATTCAAACTTTGATTGACATAGAGAGTATCCAGTACCCTTATCATATTATGCAACTTTCCCAGGCAAAATTTGCAGAGCCGTTTTTTTGTTTTTTTTGCTTAGCATATTTTTATATTAATATCAGAGCATTGCTTGATACTTAAAGAGCTGATCACTGATCAATGATATCACATATTGCTTTTTGTAGTTTCAATATAAGACTATTATTTTCATTTTCAGAGCAGTGGCAGACATTTTACATTCTTGATTAACCTCTGGTCGAACCCTTTGCATTTTCTTTATGGTAATAGTGGTTCATTTATTTGCCTGCATCTATGCAGACTTCATGAGGGATAAACGATGTAAAGTCTAAAAGCCTGTAACTGTATGGGGATACTGACTATATGCCCATCTTTATTCTCATCTCTCTTTTTGAGGGCAGACATTGTGTCATTAAGATGCTTCCTGTCTACTCAAAAATATGTGCCATACCAGCATCATCCTACCATCAACCTATTATTGTTATTTTGGCAATAAAAACTTTTTGGGGTGGTTTTTTTAATTTCATCTGTGGGGTGGAGAGGGGTAAGGGAAGAGAGTTTTACATTCTGAACATGCTTGATGAATATTATCGCCTATCACATGATATCAGATGTGAAAAGTGTCTTCACTCATCCTTTCCTTTACTCAAAGAGGGTAGAGGCTGGCATCAAATAAATGACTGGTATTTTGGGTGGAAAGATTAGATCAGTTATTGAAGTCATATTCATGTGAAGACAATTTTAAACCATTACAGGACATGGCACTGGGCACATTGTTGGGAGTTACTATGAAATGCCATTTTTATTAATTTTCTACATCATCGCAAGGCTTTGCACATTGTTGGGAGTCATCGTGAAATGTCATTTTTATGAGTTTAAAGACGATGTTTGTTACTCTTATGAGAATCTTTGAAAATGAAATTACATTACAAGGTAATAACAGCAAGTTACACGTTTTTGTGGGGCATTAATTTGTGGTGGTGCAAAGACCTCTGATCTAGTGCTGATAAATATAAAACACTGTGAATGTCTATAACATACCCTTTCCTATCTGGAGCACATCCATCCATGCCTTAACTTTGACCTTTCTGATGGGGTTGTTCAGAAGTCATACAATTTACATGTTTTTCTCTTTTCTTATTTATATGTTTTGTTATTAAGGGTTTGTTTTGGGGTTGTTGCTTTTTCTTTCACTGTCGTGTAAAATATTCAAAGAGCTAGTTACATTAGCTGAGCACCAAACAGGACATTTTTAAAACACGTTTTCCTGACTGGAAAAACAATTACTTCATTTCACACTGAACTTTCTCAAAAGCCACCAAACCACGATTAGGTTGCCTATTAAAATTGTTTTCTTCTCTCTCTTTTTTCCCTTTTTTTTCTTCTTCCTCTATGTCATTACTTTGACAAATTTGTCATAAGTTAATCATGATAATTATATCATAATTTACAAATCCATGGACTTGTGAGTCATTATGAACAGATTTTGTTTCATTTTTCAGTAACAACATAATATCACATACAGACCAAAAATTATTAATTTGAAATTTTTAAATATTTTTTAAAATGAGTTGATAAAAATAAAAGTATTTTAGAATTATTGTAAGAAAAACTTTGGCATAACAGCTGTATGTTAAAATATTATAACAGTTGTATGTAAAGGAAATACAATGAAAAAGACCCATAATATTTTACTAATATATTGTATTTTTCTATATCTTTATTTTTACAATCTTATTAAGAGAAAAAAAAGTTGCCAAAAATGTTCTCATTCTTTCTGCCTTTCCATTGACTCTATATGATATATGTTTGTTTTAAATTGTGAATTTCAGGATTTAAAACACTAATTGGAAAGACTTTATTGTGTAATATTTTTCTAAAACTAAAAGATAATGCTGAATATATTCATAGTGAAAATCAATGAGAATGTATTATATTTCTATATTTCATTGTCCTATACATCCGTGTTATCCACAGGATGCGATCCTTCCAGCCAGCTGCTGAAATTTGCTAAAGAACTACGAGGTAGCAGTCTTCACCTGGACATGATCTCCCTTGGTAGAGGTCAAGGTCCGAAAGCAGAAGAACTGATTTCCAAAGCTCAGATTCTCAAGGGGAGATGGGTTTTTCTGCAAAATTGCCACCTCGCTGCTTCTTGGATGCCAAAACTTCAGTCAATTGTTGAAAGGTTGGTACTTTTTCTGGATTCTCTTCATTTGTAGAAAAAAATAGGAGTTTTTTCTACACATGTATTTAAATGTCAATCATGACTATTCTTAATGTCTTGGTAGTGGAGGCCATCATAGAGTCCAAAATGATTGCGAATTTTCAATATCAAGCAATATACATTATTATGTGAGTTTTGTGAATTTGTGAAGACTTTGGCAAAGTCCATCTTCAAGTGAGTCGATTACATTTCCTAGAACCAGTGACTCATGTTTAGAAATTCTTGAGATTAGATGAGCTGATATTTGACACTGATTAGATGAGCTGATATTTGACACTGATTAGATGAGCTGATATTTTACACTGTTGATCTCCAGAGCGTCTAGAATTGATTGTTTACAGATATTGGTCTTGATATTCATGCTGTTTGATTTTTATGTGAATTCATCTCAGGTTCAACCAGCCCAATGATGGCATCCTTGACCCCCAGTTTAGGCTGTGGCTGAGTTCAAGGCCAGATCCATCTTTTCCTGTATCAATTCTACAGACTGGAATCAAAGTATGTAACATTCAATTAACATTGTTGTACTTTGAGAAAACTTAGGTGTAAGGGATGCAAGACATCAATGGTTGAAAAGTGAATAAAGGCATGTGTGTGCCAGGTGTCTGTAATTGTTGGGTTGATTTGATTTTCTTTTGTTTTTGCTCCACTTAAGTTTTAAGATTTTTTTAAAGATCATGCTGCCAGGAGTCTGCATTGACAATTTGTTTTTTGTTTCTTTTTATCCCCCACGAGTGCAAACTTCTAATTTGTGATGCTATAGTTAATGCTTGAATTTAACTTGTCTTATACAAACTGATTTGTTTATGAATATGAGATTTAACATGAGAAATGATCCATATTGTCTTCATTACAGCGTCATGTTCATTGAATGATTTAATCGTCATTTTGAACATTAGATTTCTAACTTTTAATAAGGATTTTGATCAACTTACAGCACTTCCTGTTATAAATATTTGGCTGCCTAGATACAAATGAAAGAGTTTCAGGGAGGCCTAAATCAATCATGCCTAAGAGAAGATGTTTGACATTCAGACAAGATATATGCAATCTGATAGAGAAGATGTTTGACATTCAGACAAGATATATGCAATCTGATTTGTAATGAAGAGTTTAAAATATGAACTGAAAATATATGCGATTAATGAGGTATGGTTGAATTAGCCCAAACTAGACTCCACACATGTAACACTTAGGTACAAAAGAGAAAAAAATCAATATCTTTTTAAATCTGGCAGCTAGGTAGGCATTGGCATTAATGGATAAGTGATTGTATTAATTTTATTTTGTTCTTCTAGTGTCATATTTGTTAATGGAAATGAACTGTTGTTTTTTTTTGTGTGAACCAGATGACAGTAGAAGCACCTAGAGGCTTGAAAGCTAACTTACTCCGGACGTTTGGATCTGCAGGAGCCGGTGTTGTATCGGAGAAATTATACAACGATGGCTCCAAAAAGGAGGGATGGCGGCC
Organism: Dirona pellucida; assembly: GCA_030265205.1. Lineage (NCBI taxonomy): Eukaryota > Metazoa > Mollusca > Gastropoda > Nudibranchia > Dironidae > Dirona > Dirona pellucida. The sequence goes on along the minus strand of JARDUL010109837.1, from coordinate 9,367 downwards.
ATTGCTGTTTGGTCTTTGTCTTTTTAACAGTGTTATCCACGAAAGAAAGAAGTATGGAACTCTTGGATGGAACATACCATACGAATTCAATGATTCAGATTTGGAGGTAAAAATGCCAACTTGAGTTATGTTATGTCATCAAAACAAAACAAAGACAAAAAGCTGTGAGCTTCTTTTAAAGTTTTTATTGTCACAAACATTGTATGATTTGCCAAAAAAAAAAGCACTGCTTCTCCTCGCCAATCTGTCGTCAATTTCTCAATCTATAGATTTAGAAAAATAAAAAAATATTATGTATAATGCTGGTAAAATATCATACAACATTTGTATTCTGTATATTTCAGGTGTCTATTTTGAAGCTTCAGCTTCTTTTGGATGAGCAAGCAGACACTCCATGGGCGGCCTTGAGTTACCTGACAGGGGAAGTTATCTATGGAGGTCGAGTCACAGATGACTGGGATAGAAGATGTCTGATTTCGCTGATAAGCAAATTCTACACACCAGCTTCTTTTGAACCAGGCTATTCTTATGACAGCAGCAAAGTAAGGGATGTTACTGCAAATTACTGAAGTGTTTTTTAAACATAAAACAAGTATTTCTAAGTCAAGTGAAGATAGTCATTGTAAAATAAATAACATGTCAATGTTGATATTGTACATGCATGATTATTTTACTATGGGCCCATTGCATTGAGTTTCTGTCCGTCTCATTTCTAGGAACCTACTTTGTTAGTTTGGTGGAATTTTGTGCATATTTCCTTTCAAGTGATTTTTGTCTATTTATTGAAATCAGCAATAAAACAATGACAATAATTGGGAGTTTCCATATTGTCTATTCCCAGAGGCTAAGGTATCTACTACTGTACAGTAAGTAAGTAAGCTGATTGCAACTAGTCAACTTAACTAGTCAAGTGTGTTAAAGGCTCAAAACTAAACTGATGATAATAACATATACCAGAATATGATAAAGCCCATATTTCCAACTAAAAAAATCTTCACCTTCATCTCTAATCTTTTGTACATTCGTTCTATCTTTCAGATGTATGTTCCTGTCGCGACCAATCTGAAGTTCAACTCAGTAATTTCCTTCATAGAAGAACTCCCAAATTATGACAGGCCCGAGATATTTGGCATGACTGAAAATGCAGAAAAAGCTTGCAGGGAGTTTCAGTCTGACAACTTCATAGAAACGATAATCAGTGTACAGCCTCGGATGTCGTCAAGTCTGACAGGGTATCTACATATGTGTTTTGCTGTGGGGTTGGATTTTTTTTAGGATGGTTGTGAGACTCATGTTTTAGGATCTATTTTTATAACTCAACTTCTTGTCATCTTTTTATTTTTCAAGATGTAATGCAATGATTAAGTGGAGATGCTTCTCTGAAATTCATAAATTTTGGTGATATTATTAATACCTATATAATATTTATTATGTTGATGATCTTCTCTTTTAACGACTAAGTTTCTATTTTTCTTCTTTATCCATATTTCAATTCACTGAATTGTAGTAAAATGATTGAATTAGATTTGTTTTGAGTGAGAAGCACTTACAAAAATATGAATGATTATTAATATAAATAGTGACACTGGGTTGATATTTTCATCTTCAATACCTTAGGGGTAAAGGTTAATGTTACATACTATGGGGAGAAAAGAACAATGTTTGTTAGTCATTGAATTTCTCTTTCCATTATTCAGATCTCAGAAAAACAATGATCTAGTCATCCTAGACATTGCTAGTGACATTGGAACACGTTTGCCATTCTGTGTGGAGGACGACTCTGAATCTCCTGACATGTTGCTCTTGGAACCAAGACGATCTTTACGCTCAATCATTCAGAAAGATGTTGAAACAAAAGGCTTGGATAGAGAAAAATTGAACAGTGAGTAAACATACTTTCTTGTATTTAATCCCATACCTATTCTGTTTCATAATTTTCAATGTTCTTGACACTCTTGGTTTGCAAAGAGCAATAGTTTTATGTTATCTACCAGTAGGAAAAATCTATGGTTAATGATGCAGCTTCAAATATAAAATATATCATGGAAATAATGAATGTTTGGGTTTCATCTTCTCCAGCCAACAATTATAATCATACAAAAACATTACAAAGGAAAACAATTAAAGGTGAGTATTGCTGTGTCCAACTGAGAGTGAGTCTGACTAGAGACTTCATTTCTTGCAGAGAACTTTATTTTTGTCTATTTATAAAAACTGAATACAATATTTTTGAACCCAAAATTCACAAGCATTGTATGTGCAAGATCTGGGAGAATATTTTTATTAAATCAATGCTTAAAAAAAACCAACCTACTTTCCTTTTTACAGTTCTGGAAACTTTAACCAATGAACTGTCCGGCAACTCGGCCTTACTGACCGTCCTGAGGCAAGAGATTGACCGGTTCAACCATCTGTTATCCGTGGTGCATGCTTCACTGAAACTGTTAAAACTTGCTGTCAGTGGGGAAGTCGTTATGTCAGAGCAATTGGAAGATGCTTATGAGGCTTTGTTGACGCAGCGAGTGCCAACACAATGGAAGGCAAGCAAATTTTAATTCATTTTTCCAACTGTGAGGTTTATGCAAGAGGAATATTATTTAACAGATGCTTTTTTTAAAAGCTATTTTTACCATTGTACAAGGAGAAAAAATCCCAGAAAAAAACCAAACTGCGACACACTGAGTGTGTAATGGTTTTTACACTAAGGATTGCAAAGCTTGCACCAGCCAAGTCTAGTACCATTATGGGCTATATGCTCTCTGACCACAACCCCCACAACCTCTATCTCCAAGTTGTACATAAGTCAACTTGGTGTGTTGCATAATGTTGATCAAACAACACTGTTGTGCTCAATGTAGTAGTAGTAAATGAGTTTGTTTTTGGTTTTTTTAAAATGATGTAAAACGCAATATGAATGAAATAGGGATAATCAATTAGGATACCTATCAATTATGCTATTAGGTTTCACTAAATCTGAGGACGCAATAAACAAAGAAAATTATATCTTGTATCTAATGTTATCATATCATATTTTATATTATAATTATACTCCACAGAATGCTGCCTATGAATCAACCAAATCACTATCCTCTTGGGTCTCAGACCTGCAGCAAAGAGTGGAATTTTTCTCTAGATGGGCTAAACTGCTCTCATCAGCCATTGAAAAGAAATTCAGACAAATTATTCGTAACATCAAGGAAGCTGGAGTCGATCCTGATGAGCCAGCAATAAGTCAACCCTGTAGCTTTTGGTTATCAGCTTTTTTCTTCCCCCAAGGTAATATATATTGAATTTGTCAATGAAGACATGGTTTCACTCCATGATTTAATGCCAGGACCATTACTACACTGGTGCTGAGCTATGTGACATGATACCTGCGTCTCTTGCCAATCAACGACATGTCATTGGTTCATGTTTACATTGATGACATTAATTTTTCTTGAAATAAAATCATTTCTCAGATCTCAATGAATGATATTATTAGAATGTTGGTAGTGATAGGCTTAAGTGGTAGCTCTTGCTGTATACCATGGTGAGTTGACAAGGACTTTACATACACAGCCTACTGATGGATAAATGACGTAAAGTATGAGAGCCTCTATACTTGTATGAGGATACCGACTATAAAACCCATCTTACTCTAAACCTGTCTTTCAACTTTACACTCAAAGAAGTGTCAGGGGCTGTAGAGATAACAAAGTAAAATTAGAGATGCAGACCAAGAAGGGGAGAGAGATTTTACATATTTGGGAAAGGGTAAGTCATTCCGGTTTAAGTTTAAGACTTCACCTCCATAATTGGACCTAAGTAGAGATGAAAGGGCAGTAACGAAATAACCAAAAGACTTTCTTGACTATTGCAAGCTTTTGAATAATTGTTTTGGAAATCATTAAATGTTTTTACCTGTAGTCTAGTAAGAATTCATGTATTATGATATTAATGGCAATTGTGAACTTCAGTTTTCATTTTCACTTTGTTCCACGTAGGTTTCTTGACAGCTGTCCTCCAAAACCATGCCCGCAAAATGACCATCTCTGTGGACTCCCTGTCCTTCAAATTTGAAGTGATGGCACCACAAGCAGATGCAATCTCTGAAGCAAGTGATGAAGGGAGAAGTTCAAGGACATCCAGTGTGAAAGAATTAGCTTTCACTGTAAGTTATGTACATTGTTACTATTACTAGTCACAAGTTTATATTGCAACTTTTTTTCTCTTTGTAATAAATTCATTTTGATTTCTGAATGATTGATTTGCTTAGACGCCAGAGAGAGCATTTTTTTCCTGTATTAATATTAAATCTTGATGCATTTGATAACTGACATCTTCTGCCCATCAACCTTAAATCAGCTTCTTAAGCCACTTCTATGCTTTTGGTGGAATTTTTGTTCTTCTGACCCATTTCATTATTAATCAAACGTGCATGAAGAGCCAATGATAGGTTTGTAGTTCTATGACAATGTCTGTGACAAACACTTGCCGAAATGAGGTGTAAAAATATTAATTTATTTTGCTAAGAGAAACATTAGAGATACAGAGCATATTTGGGAAAGGGTAAGTCATTTCAGTTTAAGACTCTCATAATTGGACCTAAGTAGAGATGAAAGGGCAGTAACAAAACCTACAAAAGACATTTCTGGCTATTGCTAGCGTTTGAATATAACTAAAACAATGTCTTTTTTAAAATATCTATTAGATATCATTAAATTGAAATGCCTGATCTGAAACAATCATTTTTTGTATGTGGACTATGTTTCCTCCTCATTAGGGTGTTCCACCAGTTGATGGTGTACAAGTCTATGGATTGTTCTTGGACGGTGCAAGATGGGACCCAATCAGCCACTCTCTTCAAGATTGTGAATCGGATAAGCGCTTCTATGATTTGCCCGATATCCTTTTTCAACCTTTTGAGGTATGACCAGTTAAGAAGTTTTAAAAAATGAAATAGTTGATTAAAAATTATTTGTTTTAAATGAAAATGGAAAGATAATGTCTAATTTGGGAAGTAAATCTATTCAACTCAAAAAAAATCCTACACTTTGATTATTTGGGTATTATTTATTGATTTTGAAATTATGTGTCGGATCAAACAGTCATACTAATGGTTCCCAAAAGCAAATAAAAATTAACAACTTTAATTCTTTTCACTTGTGTAAACTGTTCCATCATGACTACAACTACAAGACTGATGAATCAAAAAATCACAGGTGCCCACAATCCATATAGTCGCTCATTTAAAACAAAACAAAACCCAACAACAAAAATAGACCTGTTTTTGTTTACCATATTCTAATAAGGATTGTTATTTTATGAAGAAAATCCCCAAGAAAAGAAATAGTCATTTTATTCAAGTGTACACATTGTTATGGTAAAACTTTCAAAGTCTTATTATTGTTTTGCTTCAATGTTTATTGCAATTCTAAATGTCCCCAGAATCGAGGTATTGTGTCTGCATCGTCCTACACCCGTAGAGAAGAGAGTCATGATCAGTCAAAACCTTCCGTCCACAAGTCAACAGACACCAGTTATGACTGTCCTTTGTATCGAACATCAGCAAGAGCAGGGACTTTATCATCAACAGGACATTCAACCAATTTTGTGACATCAGTCACTTTACCATGTGAGCAAACACCAGACTTCTGGATTCTTAGAGGAGTGGCCATGTTGTGTCAATTGGATGACTGAGCCATATAAACTGTGAGATTGGCTTTGTAAAATTTTAGTGATGAATTGTATTTTTGGTCTATGCACAGACTATGTGGGAAAGATTGCTGATGAAATGAGGAGGGAAAG
>JARDUL010109726.1:0-11187 GCA_030265205.1 Dirona pellucida | reverse complement strand
TTCCGGAAAAGTGGCATCTCTGTAAATGGAAAGATTTAACACAACTTTAAAGGGGCATTCGTTAGTTTTTCGGAATGCAAAAGTCTGGAACGGCCCGAAAACTGGGACTGACCAGGAGTTGAGTATGGTATGATGGTATGGTAAATTATCCAAGGCAAGAACAGGTCATGTAAGCAGCGCTTGCATATCCCCCACGAAAACAAAAAGTCGAATATGTATTACCTCAACATCTGAGACTTGGCGACGGACGGATCTCCAATCAATAACACATTGATATCTCTGAAATGAATGACACAAAAAAGCTTGGATTAGTATCAAGGGCAGTAGAAATCTAATAACAAAGGTAGGAAGAAATGAATAAACACTGCTTCTCCCCATGCCGTGAATGCACCCATTCATATCCCTGCATTGAACACCTGACGAAGAGAGTGACCCCTGCTCCCTGTTTGATACCATATCAATAATCAAAACAGCCTATCACTCGAGAAAAAAAATTAATAGTGTCAACAACATTTCAAAAATAAAAAACCCCTAGATCATTTTTATACATTTAAATACTGTGATGTTTCATATATTATGCCTATAGTAAAAAAAATGTAATTGTAATGCACGTCCGTAAAAAGAATTTCCCTAATGGGAGGAAAATAAAGTATGATTATTATTATTAAAGGGGCACAGTGGGCTGATCCCCTGCTTGCCTTAAACATCTTGATCCAGACTTTCAAGCTATGTACATAGCTATGTATAGCCATGTGTATTAGTGGGGCACAGACTGGATACGCTTTACCAGGGTCTGCGCAGCCATGCCTTCTGCTTTGTACACTGTCCTCGGTCAGACACGAGTTAGTTCCTACACTGTTTAATTATGATACTAAAGGGAACAGATAACAAACAAATTATTCACCCTCTCAGACGTGTCCCATTGGCCAAAATCTTTTCGTTCCCGCCCAGCAACATACACAACACAGCTTTCTTGATGTATTCGTGGCCGTGAATGGAGGGGGCCAGAGATCTGGACAACACTTCAAACGCATCCTGGTATAAGTGAATGAAAACAGTGTTCAATGTCAGAGATAGAAAAGAGGGGGTGTAGGTATTTGGATGCAAAGAGGAAGACTCTGGAAAGAGACCAATGGTGAATGTTCGTCCGCACTTAACGTTACACCGTTCATAAAAATATAATTGACATGTGCTATTGAGAAATTAAAAGCCTACATTACGCAATAGACAAAATTCATACAATGGTAAAAACGGCGAATGAAAACTAAATATATGATGTAGGTAAACAGGTTTGAGCTAATTATTATTATTTCTTTGTTTTTAAATTATTATTTACTGTTTTTCTCTTTTCACCACAATTCAATATTACCTGTTTCTTATCTTTTCCAAACTTTTTAATCTTCACAACATCTTCAGCAGAAAACAAAGGTGCGGCTTCTTTGCTCAAAAGAGATACACTGTTGGCAAGCAAAACAGTCCTAAAAAGAAATATAAACAAATAAAAAATACTGCACGCTTTTTCAGCAAGTCTGACGACTAATCATATTAAAAAACCGTCACAATCTGTAACAAGGAATGAATGGGATATCAGTAAAGTGGACAAGGCATTGGATTCACATTTCAAAAAGACAGAGAAAGAAAGTAAGGCGCAAAATCTAAATCATGATAGAACCTGTCAAATAAATTTTCTGTTGTAAAAATTCCAATTTTTTTACAGATTCAGTCCATTTGACCAAGTGTCAACCATATTTTTACATACATGGTACGATATTAGACTGATGTGACTGGCACAATGATATTATTTTCTTTATATTGTTTGCTTCTGTCAGTTTCTAGTCACACTCACATTTATAAAATTCCTGTCATACAGAAGCTCATATTCTTTTTTTTTTAAATACAGAACTAGTCAAACTTATTCTTTTTTTTGCCTGGGCACAATATGATTCAATATGCAAAACATAAATGTACTCTTTTCCGAAAGGGGAAAAACTGGCTCAGGCATAAAAAAAAACTATGCAAACAGAAAAACAATGCTAAACCACAACAAAAGTACTCATAACTTTCAACTGGCACTCACTCTAGATCAAGCAAAATATAGAAGCTACGAAAAAAGTTAATGGGTATTTTAATTCTTGCGACTTACCTGAATGTGCCTGAAGTGAAACCATTTTTCTTCCCAGGCAAGCATCGGTACATTCCAACCACCTGCACTCTATCACCTGGCTGTCATAGAAATAATACACAAAGAGAGGAAATCTTAGAGTTAGAGGCACATTAAAATAACTCAATTAATTGACCATCTGACATCCAATATATATTCGAATCTTAAATGACTGACTCAGATCTCAATATTCTCTGTAACATCATTTTCAAGAAAAATTAACAATAATTTTTTTTTCATCAACATCATAAATATACTACAGTAGTCATCACTAGAGTCAAGTCCTTGTGATACATAGAAAAATGGCTCTTTGATTTCATTTAAAGTGAATGTGCTCAATGGAAGAGACAGAGAGAGAGAGAGAGAGAGAAGTGTGTGTGCTGAACGTCTAGTCATGTAAACAACAAAGCAGCTACAATTCTTTGACAAAAATATCAGGCTAGGACCATTTCATCGATCTTCTTTGTTTGTTATCTGTTCCCTTCAGTACTGTGATTAAACAGTACAGGGACCAGCTCTGTGTCTGGCCGAGGACAGTGTACAAGGCAGAAGGCACTGATAACAAACAGGTTAAGTGCAAGTCTGTGCCCCCACTAGTACACATGGCCTTACACACAGCTGGAAAATCTATGGATCAAGATTTTTAAGGCAAGCAGAAGATGAGCCCACTGTGCTTCACCTATCTTGGGTAAAAAGTACTGGATAATCACAGGTTCAGCTAAATGACAGAAATACTAACCTTACAAGCATCCACCAAATCATTGTCAGCAATGATGTCGACAGACCTGGGCAATTGTCCAGGGGGTGCTTTTTCAGGCATTTCCTGGAAATAAACAAAAAATGCCATCAACATCAGATTCACTCTCAAGAGCGGCACCAACAAATGTCTGTAACATCATCTTAAAAACTAAACTCGACTGAGCAATTGTCGATCACATACCAATAATCAACTAGAACAAACAAATATATAAATAAATCTAGAAAACCCACAATAACGCTGGACCTGAACATCTTAAATTATGAAAAAGCGAAACAAAATAACCCAAATAAACAAGAACAATTTAAAATCATAAAATCCAAGCCGAAATCTGATAAATATCATTATTTCCAACTGCCTCAGTCAGCTCCTAATATTTTATATAATTCATTCAAGAAGTACAGTGAACACTCCTTACACAATAATAACAAGATGTGCCATGGAAATATAAATACATATTTTAACGTCTTAGAAAAAACTTATGATACAGTTTTGATCCACAAAATCTCATTAAAACTAGTTACAGCCTCAAACGAAAATGTGGTTATAACCCTGATTTACACATCCCATATCTCCAGACCTTGTTGTGTATCGAGTCCCTTTCATACAAAAAAAAGCAGTGTGGGGACCAGCGATGTGTCAAGCTCTGAAGGGTGTTCATGACAAATGGAAGTAAATCCAAATGACAACGAGGATTAACACCACTAATCACCTTACACATGGCTAGAAAGACCCTGCATCAGAAATTAAAGACGAGCAGGTGATGAGTCCACTGCATATGATATCTCCAGATCTACATACCTGAATACTGAACGTCTGATGGTCTTTGTAGACAGACAGACCGTACTCCGTTTCCAGCAAATTTCCATCTTCATCCTGAAAAACAGAAACCCATTATTTTCAGTACTTGGGATTATAACATTGCTATAAAAAAATGTATTACTTTATCATCAATGCCCATTTTACACCTTTCGGTTCTACACAAATTTTCAAATTACAAAAATCAGAGCTTAATAGAGCGGCTCATTTATTAATTAACACATTTGCCCTACCTTAGTGGGATAGACCCCACTAGAGGGAACAGCCTCCAAAGATGTCATGTCTGTGTAGCGTCTCTCCAGTGTTTTCTTGGTAGCAGGACAATAATGAACACTTCTCACAATTTTGGGTCTGATCAAAGAGCCTGAAACAAAAATGTAATACAATCAAATAGCTGAGCTCCATCACCAACATCATTCGCTGCAGACATTGCTGGCATTACAATGAATCACAATGATACAAACAATTGTTTTGTTTATCGAGTCCCCTTTATACCGAAAAAGGCAGTGTAGAGGCCAGCCATATGTCAAGCACTGAGGGTGCAAATGACAAATCATAATGGAAGTAAATTGAAATTCAATGAGGACTGACACCACTGATCACCTAACACATATGGCTAGAAAGACTCTGCATCAGGAAATAAAGACGAGCAGGTGATGAGCCCACTGCATCCAAATACCTTTGCACCAGCAAATTAATGTACCATGAGGTCCATATATTTTACTGTTACCCTAGTGGTTACTATTCAGTTACAGGACAACTGAGAGCTGCCACCTGGGCAAACCAACAATTGCACAAGGCCAAAAATTTTACACCTTAAAACTTTTCAGTTACATTGTAGTCAACACTTGCAACAATTTTAATTTTGTCATCCATTAAACCCATATAAAAAAATTATATTACAAAAGTTTACTTCTCAACATGCTCAACAAGACACTCACAATTAGTGACAATCCCCTCCACACAAACCATGGAACCAAGGAACTTGCTGGTCAGAGATCGAGGTGTGTTGTGCTTGTCACCAAAGCTGTCAAGAAGCAATGAAAAGAAATAAAACAAAATGACGGAACATACAATAAAATAACTGACTAGACACTTCACTTCCGTGCAAAGATGTGTATTAGACAGTATTATTATATGTGGGCAAGATGGTTTACTCCGATTGTACTGCCCACCATAAGTACGTAGTAGGCAGTCCAAGATGGTGGCCCAGCTTTTTCTCACAAGTCTAACAGACAGATCATCAAGTAAGGGTTATACACAACTAAGGGGGCATTCATTTGTTTTTCAGACGGCAAAAGTTTGAAAGGGTCTGAAAATAAACTAGAACCGCTTGTTCGGTTAAAAGTTTTTATTATTTTAAAAATGGGATTGACCAGGAGTTAAGTTTGCTGATGTGTAAATTTGATGATTAAAATAGTATTCATCAGAGCTCGTTTAATATGATTGATGAGATAAAGTGATGATGGTAAGTAACAGCGAAGAAAAATGGTGTCATGACCTGCCAGAATAGTACATAGAGCCTGCTAATTGTGGATATATATATATATATATATACCTATCAATTAATTTACCTACGCAAGAATAGGAAGTCTCAAATATAAAAACAAACAAAAACACTACTTATATCATTAATTATTTTGTCACAAACCAATATCTAAGAATACATACCTTCCCTCAAAACCAATGAAAAATTCTTCATTCTGCTTGCCATATATGGGATCTGCTGCTGATACCAGGTCTTTCAACGCCCGTTGAAAACAGATGAGCTCTTCAAAACCTTCATTTAAAAGTCTGTGAATAATGAATGAATGTACACAAGCATTAAAACTGCATCATATAAATTTTTGTAAACAGATCATTCACAACAAAATAAATGCAGACAATATAAAACCCAATATCAATGTGAAATCAATCAAACTTTTCTCAATAAGTCATGTCCCAGTCGTTTCAGAAAAAAAAAGTTACCAAGAAAACAATACATTACATATAATGTTTACAAATAATTTCCTGACACCAAAGCAATCACTTCACAGCATCTGATATGATGAAACTGAACCTAATAATAAATAAATGGTAGAAATTGAGGCCATCCAAACCACTGGACAACCAGACGCTAAAAATAACAACAAAAAACATGAGAAATGCCATTGCCATACCTATGAACCTAAAGTACTGGCGGTGCCGGATTAGTCCAGAGGCAAGGGCTGTTTTCTGTTCACAGCGAGGTGGAGTTGCCGTGGCAGGCATGGGTTCGATTCCCCCTGTCGACGAAAATCTTTCTTCTGTTCCTATCTCTCACTGGCACTGTCTACACTATCCCAGTATAATTCTGGCATAGACAGGGTAGGCGACATTATGATGAGTGTGATAAAAAAAAAGGAGGCGATATCGATCAAGAAAGCAGTCTAAGTCTAGTCTACCCAGGATAGTGGCAGTGGTAGATCACAAGATATTTCTTTCATGATGCCAATTAAAAACAAGGGGGAAAAAATGTAGGCCAAACTACTATATTATATTTATATATATATATATGCTAACTTACGCGTGACATCTTGTGGCATTCTTTTGTCTCAAGTCATTGATGTTCACAATGAGCCTAATCTCATTGCTACTAACCATATCTCTGACTTTCTGCAGGTAGATTCCTTGATCATTCTAAAAAAATAAAGAGTTTTAGTTTTAGTTAAAAATGTGAGGAGATATCAAATTGGTGAAATTTTACACATGAAAATTAAGTATGAAGCATCCAAAAAGCATATATATATATTGAATTTAAATGATATTATTATTATTATAATACCATTATTGTCGTAGTAGTACTAGTAGTAGTGTCAATTGGCACCCAGTGACTCAGCGGTGCCAATTGACAATTAACACTGCAAAGCGTCAATTGTAATTGTTGACATCGATCGAGCGGTATCGAAATCGAGACACTCAGACTCAGTCACAATTGACAAGGTGCCAATTGACGCTACCAATAGTAATAGTAATTAGTAATACTGTAATGGTAATAATAGTGTAGTGTCCTCTATATAACTAAGTATAATAAAAGTATAGTTTATAGTTATATTTATATATATATATATATATTATATAGTCTAGTCTAGTATTAGTATAGTAACTAGCCTAGTAGTAGTAGTAGTTAGTAGTAGCAGTAGTAACAACAACAGTAGGTTAGTAGGTACACAACAACCAACAAACAATGGCAACAAGTTGTAGTTGTAGTGTAGTAGAAGAGTAGTAGTAGTTCAGTAGATCTAGTAGTAGTAGTTAGTAAGTGTAGTAGTAGTAGTAGTTTCAGTAGTAGTAGTTTCAGTAGTAGTAGTAGTAGTACTAGTAGTAGTAGTAAGCAGTAGATAACATTCATATTCATGTATATTCATGGTCTGCATGAGTTTGAGTTGATGATGACGATGAGTCTATTCCTTCCACATCCCTGCCCCTACTTTTTTCCTACCCTACACAACTACAACAACACAACCGTGTTAGTGTTGTTAATGTTACTTCCTTCTCCTCACATGCCATCGATGTATATACAACTACTAAACTAAGAAGAGAGTAACTTGTAAGAGAGTAAGAAGAGTACAGTAGTCTAAGTCTAAGTAGACTAGTCTACATTGACATTAATTTTAATAAAATTAAAATATTAAATAAATATTATTAATTAAATGCAAATAAATTAATAAAAATAAATTATATAATATAGATCTAGACTTAGACTACTTATTATTATTATCATCATACGGCTAGCCTAGACTGGTTCAAGTTCAAATATATAATAATAATATAATAATATGATTGAAAAATCTTACATCATCGTCCAAAAAATCCAAGTATTCTCTTTGGATGGACCGGAGTCTTTGGTCAATTTCAGTTGCCATGATGATGTGCCGCTTACTTACTTACTATACTATGACTATGACTATGATGAGTATGAGATTGAGAAACACTCTCGACTCTCACTCTCACTCTCCTCACTCCTCAGGCTAGATTTCCAGTAAAATGCTTTTACTTTTATTGAGACACACACTTGATGGTTGACTCTAATCAGTGCATCAAATTCAAGATAATTCTCAGCTCACTTTTCAAGGTATCACACAGAACTCTACAAATTAGGGTAGACTTTTATTTTTATCAGAAGCCTAGGTTATCACGATGCGATGGGAACTTAAACCGCGCCAAAACGTCACGTGACCTGCGATCGCGGGAGCTTGCGGGGAAAAGAATTATTTCACGAAAAAAGCCGGAAAATGCTTGAACCTAGATACTTTACGGTTATTATTGTTGAAAAGTTTACCCAGGGGGTGTGACTCCAAATCTAAAGTAAATTATCCGATAGCGAAAGTAGGAATAGAGACCGAACACCATGAAAAATTAATTTTATTAAGCCATTAAGGTCTGGATAAACTTGAGTTCTCGACAGAAATACCATCTTGTCTCCTCTCACTCTCACCTATTCGAAAAAAGACAATTTCTGATTTCCGATGAACTCGGTTTAATTTCCTTGAATTGATTAGGTTCTCTTTCATCTTTTACTTCGATGTGGGTTGAAATTTCATTTTCGATGTCCAGATTTGAGATTAGTAAATAATAATAATAATAAGTGTATGAGATAAGTAATAGTAATAGTAATAATAAATAGTATATATATAGTTTAGTATAGTAGTAGGCCTATATAGAAGTATAGTTAAGTATAGGCTTCGGACTTAGACGACCTGATACCTGGCTTCCAACATCAGTAACAACTGTCTTTTACTTTTATCATATTTTGTTTGTTCAATTTCACTGAACTGTTACTACTGTTACTGTTACTCAGTTACTGTTAAACAATAAAAATGTCGGACAAACTCCGTCAAGAAAAGGACGAGGAAAGGGCCATATTATTAGATCTTGATGAAGACAATAGAGAGAACGAACATAATAACATTCAGCATGATACAGATGATGAAGAAATGCTTTTACTGTCCTCTTCTTCTGCCTCTTCCGCTTCATCTGTTGAAGGCAAAATGAATGTAGTACCCAAAGCAGGACCCAGCGGTTTGAAAGCACAACAAGTTCAACAAGTGCAAGTTGTAGACTTGAACTCCAGTAACATTCTTATAGAAGACAGTGACTCCGACTCTGAAGAAAGTTTAGAAAATAGCATTGAGGTTATAGGAAGTGAGGAGGATGATGATGAAGACGACACTGATAGCGATGACTCAAACTCTGCATTTCTTGATGGAAAAGTTCAGGTTTTCATGGCTCAGGGCTCCTTCTTTATTTGGAATGCAGAAGGTGAGAATGTTTTTTTTCTTGCTTGCTCTTGACGTTTGAAATGATAAAGATGGGTTTAGTCTCTAGCCGAGCAGTGAACACATCTCGGCAGCTGTTGTCATGCAACGTTTATCGATGAATGGATGGGTAACATCCTAGGACCCAAAACAGTCACAACAACAGACCTGCCTAGTACTACAAATTTGTCGTAGTTCTACGGAAAATGGCCCATTTCGAGCCCCCTCTACGAATCTAACTGGTTTTACTACGAATTTTTGATAACGCGTGAGAACTGTACCGATTTTGGTGAAAAAATTATTTAACGACGAGCTGGCCGAATTTTTCACGTCACGATATATTTTCAGCGTGGTTGGGCGACTTACTCGACAAAGATACTTGAATACTGAGTATCGCGCGACCAATACTTTCAAAATACTATAGAATATAAAGAGTGAAGATAATTCTACGGTATCGAGTAGCGATATTTAATTGTCAAGTATTTCAAGCTTAGAGATACATTTAATTTCAGCGCCATTCTCAGTCCTCAATTATATTTTTTTCCCTTTAAATTCATCTGCCTGTTTTGTTTATTTATTGTTTTTAGATTAATTTATGCTCTAATTGTATTGAAAGGGACTTAAAACGACAAACAAATTGTAGTTTTTGTACTATTTTTGTATTCGGAGTGAGACTACAAATTTTTACTGAAAACTACAAATTTTTGCTATCTCCACTACTAATTTCTATAATTTCAAGTAAACAGGCCTGCAACAATAGAAACATATAGAAGGTATGAGAAAATGGTATTGCTTCAAAGTTAAAACAGGTAACAGAACAAAGCATGTTTTGGGTTTCTCCTTCATCAGTCAACAAAAACAAGACAAAAAACACAGAGCTGCTGTGTGTTTGTGTTTTTTGTATTGTTTGTTGGCCGATGAAGGGGAAACCCGAAACGTTCTTTGTTCTATTACCTGTTTTAACTTTGAAGCTATAATATATAATACCATTTTCCCTTTTTTTTCATACCTTCTATTTGAATTTTTAGATTCTGGCAGCCCTTAATTCCTTATATAACATATATTGAAATGTATTGGTTCACCGCTGTTTGTGTAAGACTGCTTACCTCACCCTGTCGGAGACGGATGTTAAATTTGGAGGTCCCCTCGGTTGTAAGCAGTGTCATCCTTGTCCCATTATTGTATTGGCGCCTACTCAGGCAGCGCATGGCGTATTATATTAAGTCATGTTCTGTTGCTTTCCTGGGGCAATAGTGCTA
Source organism: Dirona pellucida (assembly GCA_030265205.1). Lineage (NCBI taxonomy): Eukaryota > Metazoa > Mollusca > Gastropoda > Nudibranchia > Dironidae > Dirona > Dirona pellucida. Next base: position 915 of record JARDUL010109726.1, on the reverse strand, counting down.
CTCTGCAAAGCTCTTAGTATGGTGATGATCATAGATCAAATCATAATATTATAAGTGCCTTTCATCATCATCAAGTAAGTACAGGCTTGCAGTCTTTAGATCATGATGCTTCCCCTAGGTCTAGGTGGCTGTGCTGTTCTATCTTTCAACCTCTCTCAACTCCCAATGAGCATGCACCCAGTGAACCAGCTGTTTAGATGCATCATACTAACATTCTCAAAATGTCTTTCTGATGCCTGGTACTAATATTTACACTCGAGTCAAGTAAGAATTACTGTAGTCTTTTCCATGGATTCAATGTCAGGTTAGTATTGCCAGGGGATTCGACAATCTCAAGCTCATGGATGGGTCTAACGGCTTGGCCACAAAAACACCTTAAATACCTCAAAGCCCTGTAACAGGCAAACTCAGATTCCCCCCTGTACTGTGTGATAGAGTGGGATAATGTAACAGGGAGAGACAAGAACAGAAAATAGAAAAAAGATTTTTCATCGACCGGGGGAATCGAACCCATGCCCACTACCTCTGGACTAATCCACCACCCCTAAAAAGATGGTTTCATAGTCGAGATATAGAGTTGCCATTCACGACTACACCCATTTCATGTGGCCGATCACCCCAGCAAGGCAATCAGATATTTCTAAGCGAGCCGGGCAATTAAGCTGTCATGCTTACTCTCCTGTACTGTAATAGATTCAAACTCACTTTTTTACACGATGATAATAGCCCATACTGACGGGAGAAAGAAGGGTAAAAGTATCATATTGTTGAGAATCAGGAAATCAGCCCAATCTAAAAGCCTTCTTGATTGTTTGCCAATTAAAAGTAAAGTCCTTTCGAGCCATGAGGCCCATAGAGCCGGTGCTTATCCCGGTTTCCGTAGTGTGAAGCGGACTGAGTGACAATACGTCACCC
>JARDUL010109615.1:0-11187 GCA_030265205.1 Dirona pellucida | reverse complement strand
TCTCTCTCTCTCTCTCTCTCTCTCTCTCTCTCTCTCTCTCTCTCTCTCTCTCTCTCTCTCTCTCTCTCTCTCCAGTACCCCCCTCCTTCTCTCCTTCTCTCCACATTATTACTATTATTACTGCAGTACCTCTTTCCCACTAATATCCCACATCAGTCTTTTCTTGGTTACAATATTATTATTATTATATTGCAAGAGGCAGAGGTGACACTGGAAATGGAAGAGTATAGTATTGTGAATGATAAATCTTAAAAGAAGAAAGTATTAGTCTAGAAACAGAAGTAAGTAGGAGTGGGTGTTTGAGCTTGTAATACTAATACAAAGGAGCAGTGGGAACATTTTAAGTGCAACAATACTATAAATCATAGTAGTAATGGACAGATGATAGAGACTAGCACTACTATGTAGAAATGTAGTGAGTGTTAGTGGTCAAGATGGTGACTTCTTGCATGACTCCAGTGCTGATCTGGGAACCAATAATTTTAAAAGCATCCTAGTGACTCCTGTGCCCAGTTTTTATTTTAGTGGCATGATAATGTGTGAAGAAATGGAAGTGGTGGGTAGAGTGGACTAGGGAGATGGTTGAAGAGCAGTGTTGTTATTGTGATAGTCTGAGTTGCAGTGGCACTGATGATTGTCACAATGTTAGTCTTGTTTTGAAGGTGATGGGTAATAGTAGTGGGTGAAAGGATCTGTGATCCAGTTGCCGACGTTTTATGAAGGAGTTTCAGCTCCATGTGGAATGACTGCTCTCTGATCCTATGTGTGTTGATCTTCAATCACAAAGGATCTTACTACACACAAAAAATTAAGAAAACAGAATTCATGAAATTCAACAAAATATTTTCAGAGAATATTTTGAATGAAATACCAATTTTCATTGTAAAAGACTACTTTTGAAGTTTTACTCTATTTAACTATATATACAGCTATTCCCAGTTGTCACATGTCAAATTTTTTCCTTATTTTTCTTTTTAAAGGTATAATCATGGCGGACACAAGTGATAAAGGGGATAAAAGTGGAGGAGAGGAGGGATGCTATTGGTAAGATATTTTTTCTCTCCTTTACAGCTAAGGTTTGTGGATGTCATTTTGAAGATTACTTTTTAATGCAATAAATATATATATTATCAGATTTGAAGGTAGGAAAGTGATACAATACATAGTTTATGTTTTGGAATCAGAGACCAAAACAAGATATAATATCAGTAATCGAAACCATACATTGATATACATCAATCTTTAAAAGATATGCCAGTTTTGTAAAAAAGCTTTTTATTAAGATTATTATAAGATCTTTATTGTCCAAAATGGCCCATTTTTAATGTGTTACAAGTTACATCATTTGTTGTTTGTTTACAAAAACACTTATTTTGATACTCATACTTTCACTCACATGTCTTATTCTTTGAAATTACTGCATGACATTCTAATTGTTATAGTCGTCAAATAACTCTAGAAATGATGATGCAACTCAATTGAGTTTTGTTTTATTATTATATCCAAACCCATTTTTACAGCAAAGCAGTTTAGGGGTCACCTCCATACCTACCTTAAGCACAAAACCCGAAATATGCAAACGCACAGGTGTGTCAACCATCACACATATGCCTGAACATATATATATGATATATGAAAAACAGATTAGGAAATCAAGTCGAGCAAGAGATTAGTCGACTGTGTCCAAACACTGTTATTATTGATCATGAGTATCACAGTACTCAGTGTTGTTATGATGAATAACGAATCCTTATCTAGCGCTTTGTGTTGACCTCCTTCACCTAGGAAACATACTGAGGGGAATTTTGCCACCTTTGCAACTCATTGTTGAAGTTATAATGCTATCGCTAAACATTTCTAGGTGTAACTTAATATTCTATTTCTAAAACATAGCTTAGTTGGCTTGATGGTGCCTTTTGCAGACAATGTTGTCCGATGTTGCAACATCAGACTTTTTCTTTTCTTTTTAAATTTTTTATTGGATTACGCTTAATATGAACTCTCCAAATGCAAAAATTGACATACATATTATATTAAAAGAAATTTGCATTTTTTCTTATTTGAGAAGGAGGTAATTCGTCAACTATGTCATGCAGTTTGAAGCTTTCATTCGTTTTCATTATTTTTTCCCTCCGTAATTAGTGGTGAGAAACGGAAGATTGGGACTCCTGAGTTTCAGTGTTCAGCATGTGGCACATGGTTTCATGAAAGTTGCATCACTATCCAAGCTGGGTATGTACATTCTTGTTTAAAAAATTTGAGTAAATAAGTAGCCAGTATATATTTATATATAATAAGGAATTTCAAATTAATTAAAGTCTAAGATCAGAAACAAGGAGACTTCAGATTGCTTGGCTTCCTGTTTTAAAAATTGATTTTGTATCTGTATCTGTATCGTTACGAAAATTGATCCAAAATTACTTCTTTTATTGTTGTTGCCACAGCGTTGAAGTGAGTAAATTGTTGCTAACATTGTTAAACTGAATAAGTTATATAAAATATTTACCTTATAATATATGTTATTTTTTATACAAAGAATATTTTATACTATAAGTTAAAAGCATGATCTTTTAAAGATTTTTATGTGAAAGAAGCGCACATATTCATAAATTTCAATTCAATTGTTATCTTCTCTTGAACAGAAAATGTTTGCCTTTCATGATTAGCTATCAGCTCCTTTGCAAAAAGTGTAGCGGCATCGGCCATGAAACCTTTCAGAAGCGACAGGCCAGTAAGTGTTTATTTTCAATCACTGGGTTCAATTTTTCTTGATACAAAACTAGTGTTTAGTTACTTCAAAGTACACATTTTTTACATTACTACATCGTGTGAGTTACCAAATCTGCCTTTTCTATGGTCCAGAAGAGCGTTTACATTTTTTTTTTTAGAGGCAAGTTTTAAACTTTTTATTTTCACCACTGGTAATTTAATTTATCTGGATAGAAAATGGAAATGAATACCAGTGAGTTCTTAATTAAGAATGTAATTACTTTATGCAGCAATTTTTTAGTGGAGTGAAATATTTAAAGAGAACCAGTTATGCTACAAAAATAGATAAATATCATGGACTAAGCTAAAAATGGAAGAAATCAAGACATTTTCTTGTTAAACTATTCTGTTGTTATGTTACACAGATGTGTTATTAATTTTACTTTAAAAATGTTTCTTCTCACTTAGTATGTTTATGTTTTTGAGTAATGTTTTTCTTTTTTTCTTTTCAAAGCGTTCATACAGATTTGTCAAATGACGTTAGCAAATCTTCAGCAAAGCGCGAAAGATGAAGGTAGCACGAGCACCATGTTTTCCAAGGACAAGGTAAAATGATTTCCCTGAATGTTACAATTGTCACGTCATAGAATTTGCCTCGGTTTCAGTTACAGTAGTTTCCATTGCCACGTGCATGAATGATGATGTGTGGCCGTCAATTTGTTTGTTATCTGTTCCCTTTAGAACCGTGATTAAACAGTGTAGGGACCAGCTCTGTGTCTGGCCGAGGACAGCATGCTAGATAGAAGGCATCGATGCAATGGCTGTCAGTGATTGAAGTTGATTAACATATTCTACATTTTCACTCATGTCAACACAACTTCGGCAGGTCATTATTACTATCGAAGATGATCTTTCAGTTTAGATAGCATTTTTGTTTGAAGCCCCTTGCTACAAAATAGACTTTTCAATTAATATTTTTAACCCATGCTATGTTTTGATTTTGAAACAGAATGAATTAAATGTTTTTTGTTTTTTTTACTTTCTTTTTGAGTAATAACTCTATTTTTTCACAGCTTGAAATCCTATCCCTGTTCTCCATCCTGTCAACTCAATTTGACATAGTAACACCATTTCCCTCCACCACAGTATATTGCTATGTATGTCTGAAGTCATGCCAATCTCGTTCTTTTTCAATAATGAATAAAACATAAATTTAAACTCCACCCACCTCCCTCCATCCCTTCCTCCCTCCCTTCCCCTCCCTCCCCCTTTACTCCCATCCCTGTGTCTGTGTGACTGACCAGGACATCATACCATTCATTGACAAGAACTGGGAGATGCTGACCACCATGCAGAGGAGGGTCAAGCTGACCTGGCACACCACTGTCCACAAAACTATGGTAAGTTTTATTTATTTATTTATTTATTTATTTATTTTATTTTTTTACAGGCAGAAATAGATGACTGGTGGCAAGTCCCAGTTGTCTTGTAACTGAAGAGTTACTACTGGGGTAACGGCAAAGTGTTTATCGGTAAAATGTATGGACCTCATGGTACATTGTTGACCAATGTACTGGTAAAGAGGTTTGGACGCGGTGTGCTCATCACCTTTTTGTCTTTGATTTCTGATGCAGAGTCTTTCTAGCCATGTCTAAGGTGATGAGTGGTGTTAGTCCTCGGTGTCTTTAGGATTAACTTCCATTTGTCATGTACACTCTTCATAGCTTGACATATGGCTGACCCCTACACTGTTTTCTGTGGTGTAAAGGGGACTCGATAAACAACAGAAATAGAGAAGATAGTGGGGGTATGTCAGTGGTCAGTGTACCTACAGAGATATTATCTAAATGGATCTACATGAATCATGATGCTCATAGATTGGTTATTTTCTCTTGGCTGTTGATCACTGCTTGCATTTGGGTTTTTTTAATGGATATGCTTGTATTGTATTTGCTATGAGAGGTCACTGTGACCTAACCACTCGGCCATCTCGCCTCATGTCCGGTAAGAGACGGTTTGTTTGCTTATCGAGTCCCTGTTATATCGCAAAAAGAATTGTAGGGGCCGGCCATATGTCAAGCTCTGAAGGGTGCAAATGACAAATGGAAGTCAATCCAAATGTCAATGAGGACTTACACCACTCATCACCTAAGTCATGGCTAGAAAGACTCTGCATCAGGAATTAAAGACGAGCAGGTGATGAGCCCACTGCGTTAAGAGAAGGTTGTAATCGAAATAGAGCTTGATTGTCTAATTGGGGAAATTTGCTTTGGGTTGCGTTGCCAAATTCAGAGGAATGAATTTAGTGAGCCGGTGGCGAAGTGGTTAAATCACTCGCCTTTGTTGGAAAGGTTGCGGGTTCGAATCGTGGTGGAAGCGCTGGATTTTTGTCTAAAGACTTTGATCCTATTTTGCAACGCTGCACTGCGGCTGATGCCTGGCTTATGCCGGTGGGCTCTCGGAGTAGACCCCAAAAGACAAATTTACTGTTATTTTTATTCAACTATAAACATTATATGGTAAATTTTGACATTGCTATGCTTTTTGAAACAGATTAAAAAAGTATGTACCTTTTAAATATCCTCTACTTCTTCAGACAAAGGAAACGGACATATTCTCCTACTCTGATGAGACGGCTGGAGATTCATATTTTGGGCTGGTCAATCCGGTAAGAGATAAGATTTACTCCCCTTTACTTTTTCATGATGACTTTTCCTGTCATCTTAATACCATAATTTTTCATTAAAAGAAAAAAAAAGAGAGAAAAATAACCCCCAACTTTTTTTCTTCACTTAAATGATTCGCAAAAGACAACACCTCAGGCTTTATATGATATTTTGATTATTTTTCTTTCTTTATCAATTTCCTTTCTACCTTTCGGTGTATGGTTGAGTGCGGACAAACTTTCGCCATATATCTCTATCCATAGTCTTCCTCTTTGTATCCAAATAATCTGTGAACGTGTGTGGGTCGATATCGTGTGGTCAATCCGAATGTCGGGCTCACTTATAGTAGCTCTTTGAATTTTTTTTTAATTTCGGGTATGCAGGCAGTTACCCCACAATACCCTAGATAAGTGGTGGGGTTGCCACCGCAAGGCCCCTTATCAGGCCCTTGTGGCCTGTTTGTCTGGATCTTCAATATGGATGCATATTTTAACAAATTCATTATTAACACGTATTATATATCTGCTTTATTTTGCACTATAAGAACGAAAGGTTTCATTTTCTTTACTTTGTGATTCTCAGATGGCCGTGTTCATAAAAAAATGGCATTCAGACACACAATGAAATATCACCTTCATGCCTGAATGATAAAATAATGATTTGAAGTTGAATGTTGAATGAGATGAAATATTATAGATGTACCCTAGTGTGCTTGGCTTAGGTTTATGATAAGATAAGATAAGATAGACACATCTTTATTATAGAAAAATGGCCCATTCTCTTCTGTGTGTCACATAATTTGCATACAAGACTGTCACTGTCGGCGCTCAACCTTTCCCTCACTCTGTTTTATTCCTATGGTTTCAGTTATGTTAAGGTTTTAATAGAAGGTGTATGCAAAAAAAATGAAAGAAAGGAAAATGGTATAGCTTCAAAGGTAAAACAAGGAACAGGATAAAAAACATTTCGGGTTTCCCCTTCGTCAGCTAACAAACACAATAAAAGGTTTTAGGACTTTATAAGGTCATGACTTCTCCTAATCCGTTTTTTTCTAATCCAGGATTTGTCAAAAGTTGGGCCAGTGACGGATGCAGCTCGGGTGGCCGTCATGCCGAATCCAGGACTGAAAACCTCCAACTCTGCCCCACTTGATTCGGGTCCAGGTGAGAAGACATTGGTATTCATTTTAGTTGTCTCTTTAGTCAAATGATGTTACAGTACTTTGTTTGTTATTCCCTTTAGAACGGTGATTAAACAGTGTAGGGACCAGCTCTGTGTCTGGCCGAGGACAGTGTACAAGGTAGAAGGCATTGATGTACAGCAGACCCAGGTAAAATGTATCCAGGTTAAGTGCAAGTCTGTGCCTCACTATATAGTACACATGACCTGATACAGAGCTGGAAAATCTATGGATCAAGATTTTTAAGGCAAGCAGGGGATCAGCCCACTGTGCATTGCAGTTGCCTCCGCAAAATTACACACTGCCAAATTGTATATTTTTTCATAATGCTAAATTTTTTCCATGTAATTTTATGATGCTAATTACCTCCTCAAAATGCAACAGTGGCTAGATTGATTTTGTCAAAATGCAACTCATTTTTTATGAATCCATCTTCAATCTGTTGCATTCGTTTTGTCAATTCATGTGCAACAAAGTATATACAACCATAAAAAAAGTACCCAAAAAAGTTTTCAGACGGTTAAAAAAAGAAGCATTTCAGTTACATGATGATGGAAGTGTTTGAGACGTTTTTGATTGAATGGTGGGATTTTAGATTCATTTCTCTATTCCTGCCTCCTTCTTTTACTCATTTGGTGTTGTGGGATTTTTTCTTTTTTTACTTTATTTCTTTCCTCTTCTTCCTCCTTTTCTTCCCTTTCCTCTTCCTCCTCCTCCTCCTCCTCTTTCTCCTCCTCCTCCTCTTCCTCCTCCTCCTACTCTTCTTCCTCCTCCTCTTCTTCCTCCTCCTCTTCTTCCTTTTCCTCCTTCTCCTCCTCCTCCTCCTCCTCCTCCTCCTCCTCCTCCTCCTCCTCATTCTCCTCCTCCTCATTCTCCTTCTCCATTTCAAACAAAATCCTTTCATTCTAAGGAAAGAGAACAAGCAAGAGAAAGGCTTTAGTGGACACCCAGCAATCATCCGGAATGAAGCAAAAAAAGAGGTAAGCACTGTGTTATATTAACTTCTGTATTCTTGGCACTGTTTAAAGTTTTGTTTGATTTTAGCCTGATTCGATTTAATTGCTTTATATATCTTTTTTAAAATCTTATTGTGAGCCTTGTTGCATTTATAGAGTCAATTAGTGTATATGTAAAAAAAAAAGAAAAAAAAAGCCCCCCCCCAAAAAAAAAAAAAAGTATGAATGATCGATGATCAAAGTTCCGTCTCTCTGCAGAGATTGGATGCCATGGTTCACCATTCTTATGAATACAAAACCATAAATTTTAATTTTTTTAAAATTTATAAATGTAGCAGTCATTATGCTTGGCCACAACGAACGCAAGATTTTATTGTCACCTGTGGAGCATGCATTTCGGTGGAGACTTACTGTATCTTAGATTATTAACCTCTGTCTTCTTCGTACAGTGAGGGCTCCCAGTCTCTAAGGCTTCCATCCCATGGCTACCCTATGGAACATCCTTTCAACAAGGACGGATACCGATACATCCTGGCAGAGTCCGACCCCCACGCTCCGAACCGACAGGCCTTTGACGAGAGCGTGGAGTGGGCGGGGAAGCCCATCCCTGGCTACTTGTACCGGTGCATGCTGGGAAATGATGTCCTATTGGCTCTTCACGATAGAGGTAAGAAACATTGCGTAGTATCCTTGTCATTGAAATTAAGAATAACTATTGGAATACTCCTACTACTACTACTGTTAATGATGATAAATATTTTGGAATAGCGTCTCATTTCTATTAACGATGACGAGTAAAATTTATATGATGAATGAGGAATGGCATCTTATTTCTATTAACGATGACGAGTAAAATTTATATGATGAATGAGGAATAGCATCTTATTTCTATTAACGATGACGAGTAAAATTTATATGATGAATGAGGAATGGCATCTTATTTCTATTAACGATGACGAGTAAAATTTATATGATGAATGAGGAATGGCATTTATATCATGCTTATCCATGATCTTCTCTGAGCTCTGAGTGCTTTACAGCCACGCCTTTGCATTGTGGAAGGCATATGGATTTTACAATAATTTTAATTTCAACAATTGTACGATTAATCAGACTTAATCTGATTGTTGAAAGGAAAATAATAGTGGGTAGTTAAATAATGCGGTGGACTCATCACCTGCCTGTTTTATATTTCTGATGCAGAGTCTTTCTAGCCGTGTGTTAGGTGAAGAATGGTGTAGTCCTCATCGACATTTTGATTTACTTCCATTTGCCATTTGCACTCTTCAGAGCTTGACACATAGCTGGTCCCTACACTGCTTTTTGCGGTATAAAGGGGACTCGATAAACAAACAAACAAAGGGTAGTTAAATCTGACTGATATATAAGTAAGAAAGAAGTCATGATTTTCTTTTTGGGTGACAATTGGAATGTAAGGTTTTGGTTTTGGTGGCCCAGAAGTAAGAAGGATCGGTGGCGCAGTGGTTAAGTCACTCGCCTTTGGTTCGAGAGCTGATGGGTTCAAATCCCGGTAGAAGCACTAGATTTTTGTTCTCATATAATATGGTATATCCGCTATTCTTTTCTCGTCTAATCCTTTTTTGTTTGCACTTTTAATCCATTGTCCAGCCACCCAGTTGAAGGTCTCAGATGACCGGCTGACCGTTACTGGAGAGAAGGGCTACAGCATGATACGCGCATCCCACGGGATCAACCATGGTGACTGGTTTTTTGAGGTGCGAATCGACGATATGCCCAACGACTGCGCTGCAAGGATTGGATGGTCACTGGCTCTGGGTAAGAGGTTGTAGTGTGCATGGAGTTTAAGATGTGACACAGTGATGCCCATTTTTGGCGGAACTCTTGACTGAGTTTTAGGATTAGAGTGTACTGCACTGAGCGAGCAGTGTAACATATTGATAAATAAGGCTGTATGTGCCGATTCTTCAACCCCCCCTTCAAGGTTAGATAAGGTCCAGGAGAAGCAGGACGTTGTTTTTAATAAAGAAAGAAATCATTTTTGTTTGTACTCATTACAAATTTACAAATCAAGGCAAGTTCACAAGGACTTTCTTTTGTATTTCTGCATGATGCGTTAATATTCATTCCTCCTTCCCAATGACTGACAATTGATGAGATAGTGAATTTTAGATTCAAGAAATAAGCTTATTGGGTTAAAGATTTCAGTGGTTGCTGATGTAGGAACGAATTTATGTAGATTTTGAAAATATAATTTTTCAGTGATTAGAATCCTTTTTTTTGGCCCCTGCCTATCAGGCAATCTGCAGGCACCGTCTGGTTACGACAAGTTCAGCTATTCCTGGAGGTCACGCAAAGGGACAGCATTCCACCAGTCCAAGGGACATCACTACCACGACGGTGGATTTAAGGAAGGGGACGTGTTGGGTTTTTACATGAGCCTGCCCAAGCCAAAGGATAACACCAGCTTCCTGTTGCCAGAGACGTACAAAGACAAGGTGAGTGGTGTTTGTTTAAATTCCCTTTATATTCGTCCCAGGGGGAAATTATTTGTCTTTAGGGTCTATTCCTAGGGTAGACCTGGGAGCCGGTGGTGCAGTGGCTAAGTCACTCGCCTTTGGTTCGAGAGGTCGTGGGTTCAAACCCCGGTGGAAGCACTGGTTTTTTTCTCAAGATCTCGATCCCATACTGCGGAGCTGCTCTGCGGCTGACGCCTGGGTTATTCCGGTCTACCCTCGAAATAAACCCTAAAGACACATAATTTCCCCCTGGGACGAATAAAGGGAGTTTTATTTATTTTTATTTATAACCCAGGTGTTAGCTGTGGTACAGAGCCGCAAAGTGGTATCAAGGGTCTTAAGAAAATATCCAGTGCTTCCATCAGGACTCGAACTTGCAACCTCTCGAACCAAAGGCATGTGACTTAGCCACCGCGCCACTGGCTCCCATAGTAGAATATTCCAATTGGTCTGATGCATGAAATGAAAGTAGTGTACAGTGGTATTGAAAATTTTCATTGTTGCTTGGGAAAAAAGACTTACAACTATCAGTCTTTGCTTGACTCATACAATGTTTTCTATATAAAATTTTTAAAAGTTGGGAGTACATATCGTCTGTTGGGTGCAGAACTATCGTGACTCAAAAACCTTACTTTTCAGGAGAAACAAAACTTATTAATTCTTCACTAAAGTCAAAAGTATGATGCCATAGCACTACGTTTAACATATCTCTCAGTGCAAAACTATTGTAAGTTGAGTTGCACCCCACGGACGATAAACGATACATGTCTTTTTCCAACAGATTGCATTATCACTTTGTTTCTTTCTTTCTGAAATACCTGGGGTACCTGTTGGGGTCAGGGTCAGATTACTATACCACATTTACGACTTGCTAATTTTGTCCTCTTCTGATTTCCTGATTTGCTTTTGATCTCCGAACTTGTTTTGAAATATTTTGGTTTCATTACTTTTTACAGCTGTTTGTTTCAAAATGAAAATACCTTGCCGACGTTCGTCCTGTTATAATGACTTTGTTTTTCCTAGTGTTACTCTCTGTGTTACTCTCTGTGTTACTCTCTACGTTACTCTCTACGTTACTCTCTACGTTACTCTCTGTGTTACTCTCTGTGTTACTCTCTACGTTACTCTCTACGTTACTCTCTGTGTTACTCTCTCTGTTACTCTCTGTGTTACTCTCT
>JARDUL010108950.1:0-11195 GCA_030265205.1 Dirona pellucida | reverse complement strand
CAACTGACCATTCTTTTATTCATTCATTCTTTCTTGTTTCTTCGTAGACTCGCATGCACGCTTTTTGACGCAACCTGCTTTTTTTGGATAATAAAAATATCTTTACAAGATCTTGGAAATTATAATTATTAAAAGTAATTCACATTTGGACAACATTTAGATCTACATTCGTTGATTTCGATTGAGGATTATTAGCTGCTTTGTTGCTGATTATTGCTTTTAGACTTCAGATATGAAGTTCGTGGATTCAGATATTGCTAGTATTGACAAAGGTGTTAGAAATCCCTGGAAACCACATTGGCTGAATGAGGTATGTGACAATGGAAGACTATTTAGCTTCTGGTGTAAAAAGATAGATTCGAGTGGGAAGTGTTTCTGTACGGTGTGTGCCAAAGTGATTGTGTATGGGTCTTCCGGGAAAAAGGCCTTGAAATTCCATGCCAATCAAGCAGATAATCTTTCTGGATGCATTTCTGTGGCATTGAGTTCAAAATTGGACTCGAACCCAAACACATCCGACTTCAAACAAACAAAATGTGTTCAGGATTCAACCAGTGAGGTGAAGTCTATCATTGGACTTTTCCTAAGCGCTAATTGTCTTCCCTTCAGCTTAGGACCTGAACTTTTAAATCTCAGTAAGAGACTGAGTAAAGAAAAAGTTGGGTTGGAAAACACAACTTTGTCAGCAACATCAACCACATATTCCTTTGCACATGGCGTTGCTGAGGATGTGAAAGAGACAATATCCAACTGTTTAAAAGGCCAATTCGTATCGCTGAACATTGATGAAGCTACTATGGATTCAGGGGACAAAGTGTTAAACGTTTTAGCACAGTATTATTCTGTTGAGTTGGGGAGGTGTGTCATTGACCTTATTGGCTGCAAGGAAATCAACGAGGCTCCAGCTGTGAAGGTGTTGGAGGAAGTTTTAGTTGAAAGAGGTGTTGGGTGGGATCAGATTATCAGTGTGTTGATGGACAACTGCTCTGTAATGCGGGGTCAGATAGATGGTGTAGAACCGCGGGTGAGAAGAAAGAATGAGTTTTTGCTTGATGTTGATGGGGACACGGTACACAAAATCAACAATGCTGCCAGCAAGCTGTTTGTTGCAATAGAGACTTTTCATGGTGTGCAGGGTCTTGCAAGCAAGATTTATGAAGATATTGAGAATAGCCCGAAACAACGTCTCTATTTCAAAGAAATCCAGGATATTTTAGGTTTGAAGAAGAAAATAATTTTCAGACCGATCTCAACACGGTTCCTGCAGTTTAAAGTGGTGTCGGAGCGTATTATTGAGTTGTGGGATCCGTTGCAAGTATATTATGCTGCTTCTCTTGAGTCTTCAGAGGGGAAAGTTGTGAAGAAATGAATTTCGGAAATGGTTGAGCGGTATGGCCTTGGTGATGACCAGCATAGTAGACTTGTAACTTTGATTTCAAAACTGTCAAAGAAAAAAGCAAGTGATGCCGGGAAGAAAAGAAAGGAGAGAATTGTCAATGCACTCTTTGACAACGATTTGAAAACGAAACTTTGCTTCCAGTTGTATAAGGTATTTTGGCCAAATTTGAAGGCTTTGTCAAACTTCACCACCTTCAAGACTTCAAACATCACCCATACATTCATCTTCTTTATCTTCAGTTGTTGCTCTTTCAACTAATTTACAACCAGACTCCACTGCACACGCAACACAAAATGGGCTCAGCTGTGGTATGAAGAGAAAGCAATCTTCTCTCATGGGCTTTTTTAGTAAGAAGCCTTGTATAAACTAATTAAGTCATATTGGATATTGGGAGAGGTGAGATTGTATAAATAATAGTTATAAACAATGTGAAACCATACTTATTGATATTGTATTGTAAATAAGACATTTTAATCAACAACCATATAATGGGTCATGGAGACCTTGTGTTAGTAGTTAAGTTATAAACATTGTGAATAAGACAATTTAGTGGATATATATATAAAAAGACTGATGAAGAAAGACTCATTATCTGAAACTTTTAAGCATTCTCATACTTGTATTATCATCAATGCTGGTGGTGCTGATATTGGTTACAACTACAAGGCACGACTTGCAGAAAAAAGGTATGTTATTAGTACCTATATTTGATTATGTAGTTTATAGTATATTTTAAAGGATCTTCAGATAAAAAAGGCCCTCAGATCGCATTATAAGTAATGAATTTGTCTTCAGTATGAGGTTAGTAATCTTTAAATTTTCGAATTAAGGTTGCAGGTTTTTTGAATTTGTGAAAACTTGGTTGCAGGTTTTTTGAAAATTTTCACTTTGACCCATGACAAACGCACAGCCAATTCAGAACTGAAACGTTTACCCATCAAGACTCGACTTGATATCAGCGTAAAAATAGGAATAAAAGTCCAAATGACGCAGGAACTGCACTCGCCATGAAGGAGACCGTTGGCCTGACATATAGTCAAATTCGTAAGCAAAGAAAATTCCTTAAAGCTTTTGGATTGAATCTTCCAATTGAAGGATTGAAACGAAAATTTGACAAAAACATTGTTTCGAAGTTTGTAAAAGTTGATAACAAAGAATTATATGTAGATGATAAGGCTGTTCTCACACCATATGCATCTGTTCATGACGTCGGCGACTATCTGCTACACATCCTCAACATCTACAAATCAAATGGACAGTTGTGGCACACCGGAACCATCCCAGAAGACGAAATTTGGGTTAAAATGGGAGTGGATCATGGCAAAAGCAGCTTCAAAGTGTGTATGGCGGTGGCAAATTCAAACAAACCAAACTCAAAAGCAAATACTCATCTGTCAATTAATACAGCAGATGAAACCATAGCAAACTTATGTTTGACGACTGTGACAATGGTACAGAGGCATAAGTGGTGTCTGCATGAATGCAACTCATACTCTTTCAATGATTGAAATTCTGCTTGAAAATTGTGAACATTTAAATGAATTTACATTTTTTTTTTAAAGGATTTTCATTTATCATGTCCAGCTCTCTGGGTTTTTAAAAACCAAAATATCTTAAATATCAGGCATTCTAAAAAAGGCGTGATGGCATGAGACTGCTTTCCACTTCGTAAAAGAAATCCCTCCAGACATAAAAGCTGGCCTTACATTGTGTCAGCAGAAACGGCCAGAGTAAATTTGTCTGCTTGGATTGGTGCTGGGGGGAAATTGCCACAGCGCCTATTGCACATATATATGTATAAAGGTAAATGCTCACCGATATCACTGTATTTTATCTTCAAGCTTAATGTACTTGCCCTATCAAGCGTCCAATCACACAAGTCTAAGGCACATAAAGTAAAACATTACACCTTACATTTATCTCGTTGATAATTGTGTCGTCACTCTTCTTTGACCACACCTTCAGGGTGAATGGGCTGGATAGACTATTCAGCACTTTGTGGAGTTCAATCCTTCAGAGGGGAAAGTTCTTGACTACATAAACTGCCCTGTGACTTCCGGACGGAACGACATCAAGAGAAATGACGGTAAGTATGTTTCCCTATCCAACCAAATCACTGTCCCCTGTCCACTCAGCAGCGCTGTGAGATTTACTGTGAGACTGGAGATTCCTTTTGTCGTTGAAGCCCCGACCACAATGGTTGCAGGAGAATTTTTTGTCAACTCTATGCGTCCACATGTGAGTGTCCAAATTAACCTTCTGGCCAAATTGGCGACCGCAGACGTCGCACGAGTATGGCTTTACACCTGTGTGGCGGCATCTTTTGTGCCGTAGTTTATTCGATGCGTTTTCAAAAACTTTTCCACAAATCTCACATATCGGATGAGTATTCTGGTGTTTGGTAAGACTCTCATCAGAATGAAATGCTGCCTCACAGAGAGAACATTTGAATGATTTCTCCCTTTGGTGAAAATCCATGTGTCTTTCCAGTAACCTTAACAGATGAAATGATTTGTCACATTCACAACACTTGTGGAACGTTTTTGCCACTATTTCCCTGTGAACTTCCATGTGACCGTGTAGGTCGTCTTTGGAAAGGAACACTCTATCACAATGTTTACACGCGTTGGACCTTCTTCGAGGCTGGCGCGTGCACACTTTCATGTGCCCAACTAGCTCTCCCTGTTGGGCAAATCCCGAACCACACAGCCTACATCGGTGAGGTTTGCTGCTGTAATGAAGCTTAAGGTGCCTTCGGAGGTTACCATTGGAGTGAAACGATTTGCTGCATAGGTTGCATGGAACTGTCAATGAGTCTTGGTGATTTCGTTTCGAGTGGGACTTCATCAATCGTGGAGTACCAAAAGCTTTGTCGCATACGTTACACTTAAAAGGTCTCACGGTTGGGTGTGTTTGTGTCATGTGTTTGCAGAATTCCTTCAGGAGCAAAAACTCTTTGGAACAAGCTGAGCACCTGTAAGGTTGTTTGCATTTAAAATGTCCCGCAATGTGATTCCTTAGCTGGACCTTTGAGCCAGTTAAGACTTTGCCGCACCTATCGCACATTTTGTCCGCCTTCTGTCTAGCTATAGGTTCCTGGGTGTGGTGTTTCATGTGAAGCCTTAGTCCTACTTGTCTCTTGTACGATCTGTCGCACAACTTACATTTGTACTCTTGACTCGCCCCTCCGGAATGAAATAGATCGTGATGAGACTTCAACGTTGGATTGGAACAAAACCTTTTGCTGCACACCAAACACTTGAATGGTTTCTCTGTTCTTGTATGTATTCTTTTGTGTTGTGGCAGATATTTCTTTCGGAAAACTTTTGAACAATACGTGCAACTAATGAGATCATTCTTGCCCACGACTCCATTCCTTTTTCTGTTGAACATCTCCAGACCTATTCTTGTCTGTGCCTTTGAATTGTCACCCATTCTTATCTCAGCCTCTTGATCCTGTATCACGACAGTATTGCCTTTGTCGTCATCCATGGTTTCTGTAAAAGATTTGAAACAATGTAAAATACGCTGGGGGAAATTTTCAAATAAACATATATCAAACAAAAAATCATAATACAAAGCCAACCATTTCAAAATAAAAGAGAAAAAAATTTTCATGCACACAAAGCTGTTTAAATCTATGTATCACAAAGTCATGGTAAGCAGGGGATCAGCCTACTGTGTCCAAATATTTGACTTAATCATGTGCAACACAACACAAAAGTGTTGATCACATGACCAACAAAAATGTAGTCTTGGTGTTTATCCACCATCTTTGAAAACAACGGAGAATATTCATAAACCTTGGAAGCTAAACATTAAAGAACGAACCTGTTAAATGTGTACAAAGTGGGACCATCATATGTTTTACTATAAAAAGAGAGAGAGAGACCAATATCTTCAATGGAGAAAGTCTTGAAGAAATCTATGTTGAGAGTCAACAATTGTCACATCAAAATATAACCATTGTTGATCCATAGCTGCCATTTTTTCAAAACCCCAAACAGGAACGTACACCACGATGATATACCCGCCAACCCATTAATCCTACCAGAGAATGGGGACAAAGTGAAAACCTGGGAATTTTGAAAATCGATGAGCTGTACCCATTTTTTTAAATGTAATCAGGAACAAAACCCACACAGTACAATAAAATAGACAGACAAGTGGTCTCGAAAAGCACTTTCAGGACTTGGCCTTGGCCTACAACGAAATATAGCGAGTTTTCTGATATAAAGAAGTAAATGTCCACAACTACATGACCCAGCACTAGTGAAGAGAATACATAGTAGCCTACTATACTCTGATGCTACTGGAAAAAAAAAGAAAAAAAATCATGATTAGGGACCACTATTAATTCTGCTTCATGAAAATAATTATATTAACGATTGGTCAAGTTTTCATTTTCAATGTTTAAAAGTCTGAAATCAGTCCATCGCTAGCCAGGTTATCTTGACGCATTTAATGATTGCAAAATATTGAATTCAATATCGCAAAGAGTATGTATTCAGTGAATTATGAACGCTCAGAGAAGCGTTTTGATTGAAATCGCCTGTTTCCAGTAGCTAAAACAATCGCGTTGAAATAGACTTGAAATAGATTGAAACTAATAACTTCAGCAAACAACAAAAAAATGTCAATTTACTATAGTTATAACACGCAAGAAAAGACGGAATGAATAAAATAGTTCAGGCCTCAGTCAGTGTGATGAAATTAAAACCAACAAAAAAGAATTGGGGGATTTAAATACAAATCATTACAACAGGGTTCTGGCGTTCATAATTGTTGCGTCACAGACATGGGCAAAAAAATATTAAACATAAATCAATGCTTCATTGCCTTTTATTTTTGGTAATGTTGTCTATATAATGTAGTCATTAGAAATATCACTGTCCTTGACATAGTCTAAATTGCTCTCAAACAAGTCCCAATGCTCATGTCTAGTTGAATAATAAAATATCACTCCCCACCCACCTCCTCCCCTCCAAAAAATAAATAAATAAAGGTTCCATCTGTATCACATTTAATGTTGCAATAGTCTAGACCTATCTAGACTAGTAGATCAGTTATCTCAATTCTCAGTCTTTTGTTGTAAGCAATCTAACCATTCATTATTAAAATTGTAGTGTAGGTACCTAACCAATTAATCTAACAAAGTCCCAATGCTCATGACGAGATGTTGAATAATAAAATCAACAGACCAAATATAAGGTCAATGATAGCATTCAACGAACTAGATCTATCTACTAGATCAGTTTCGGGGATTATCGACGTGCACCTTTTTAAGCTTCTAGTTCTAGCTTTCGTAGGACAATAAATAAGTTATTGAAGTCTTTATATCAATTTCATCCATAAAAAGGCTGACTCAGAGAGATTATAAAAAGGAATGATGGAACGGCCATTCTCAATCTCACAAGAGACTAATCTAACCCGGTATCGAGAATTGAAAATCTACGATATTATGATGAAGTAGAGAAGTAAATACGGTACTAGGTAATAGTTAAAAGCAATACATTTTAAATTTTGGCCGTCTATATTATCTCTTGGAATTAAAGAATGCAAGGTTTTTTTTATCAAGATCACAACGCAATTTGCAACACAAATCTTTTTAAAAATAAAATTCCAAACTAAAAATCTTACTAAATACCATTTAATTGGAATGTTTGGCAGCTAATGCTATGTTGATCTGATAAAGCTGATGACAATTAATGTGAAACTAGAAAATACATGATTTTCCTACCAGTCTGAGCTTGATCGGCAAAGTTGTACAATCCGTCCTTCCCAATTGTTGATCTGCATACGTCATCCGGTTCATTCATCATTTCCGTGGGTTTCAGCGACAACACACCTCCCTCCAGAGATCTATTATCCACTTGTATAAAAAATGTCTTGGCTGCGCCATCCATGCTTGAGTGGAGTCCGGTGTCATTTCTAACTTGTTTGAATGATTTCAGGTTATTTTTTTTAACCACACAGTTCATTTTGTTGGGTTGAGCAAGAATTCCACAGGGTATCTGTCAATCAAAAACACCAGGATTAAACAAATTATTTCAAAAGAGCCAAAGTTCTGAGAGAAGACACTTCACTAAACTTTGTCCTCACATGAGTAGTTCACGGCTATAGATAGGTAGCAAACAATATTGTCTGAATGCTGGCAGTGATACCCCTAACACACCTCTTACTGTAGGTGGGGAGTTGATTAGGACTTTGATGTGAGCCTGTGCCTATTTGTACTGGGACTGTGAGACTGTATTAATCTCTAGTTTTACTTTTTACAACAGAACAGTGACTTTCCCAAATCCCTGACTTACAGAATATACGAACAAGTGCTTAAAGTAATCCCCCATTTCACAAATAAATTTAAGCAAGATCCATCTCCACTATGGATTGGTTAACGAGGAACTGGGGCAGTCTCTCCTGGATGAGCAGAAGAACTGTGTTCCTAGTCTTGTTCTAAAACCAAAGTCAATCAGAAAAAATATAAACAAACCTCAGAGGTATTTCTTTCTTTCACATAGACTTCCGGTTCATCATAAATCTTTTCATCTGAAAATTCTTCAGCAACAGCATCTGGATCCACAAACTGAAAAATAATCACAAATAAAAATGGGGATGGATGAAAGGATAGTAAAAAAAAAAATTTATTTTTATTTATGAATGGTTTTTCATGGTCAACATCACCATAATATCAGTACAAGATGTTCCAATTCTTGGTTGGACACTGGGATCTCACCCGTGTGAAGAGTTAGGTTGTAACTGGACATGCTAGTCTAATGTGGGTTGTCACGGGTGAGGAGTAGATTGTATTATGGGGACGCCGGTCGCCGACAAGGAAACACAACTCTGCAGCTATTGTTGTCAAGCAATACTGATCATGGCTAGTGAATAATGGGTGACCACCTAGGACGCAAAACAGTCACATTATTATGTACGCATAATGAAATGCATTGGCTCATCGGTGTTTATGACCATTGGTAAAACACTTAGCCATGCTTACCTTATTTTATCGATGGATGTTAAATTCAAAGGTCCCCCTTAGTTGTAAGCAGTGGCACCCTTGCCTAAAAATTATATTTGCACCGATCAGGCTGTGTTGGTGTATTAAGTGTTGGGTGTTCTATTGCTTTTCCGGGGCAAATTATTGTTAAGTGCTAAGTGATGAATGTTGATAAGCGCTATATAAATGCCATTCATTATCATTTGATCGTTGACAAGTGATACTACTGTGAAACAGCAGATTGTGTAGGTACCATAGGGTGGAAACCAATCCTTTCAGCCCGTGACATAAAGTAGGAACTGGTGACACTATCACTATAATGGTACATTGAGATGTAACTTTTCAAGCTACGAACACAAACATCTATAAGAAAAAGAAAATTAAGCTCAGTCAGAAAATAAACAAAGGAATAAAGCACACGAGGAGGTCTTGGCAGATTTCCACTGTTGGTCTTTCGAAGATTTAATGATAGGAAATTATTATCAGTAACTGCTGAAAGTATGTTACTGTACAGGGTGTAAAATTGTGTCACCAGGTGAGGTATACTTCAATTCCGACAAAAAATTTAATAAAAAAATTATATATGGGCTGTTTCTATATTTTTTATACGACATCATGTATCATTGCCTGTATAAAAAATTTAGTTCAGTCATAAAAATATACAACACAAACCTCAGAGGTATTTTGTTCTTTCATGTAGACTTCTTGTTCATTATACATCTCTTCATCAGAAAGTTCTTCAGCAACGGCATCTGGGTCAACAAACTGAGACTGAAAAATGATTATGAAAAAAGGTAAATAAAAATATAATAAAATAGTGAAATGAAAAAAATATATAGATAAAACAATAACATAGCATATTTTTCACCGTAATGAAATATAATTTTTATTTTTTTTAAAGCAGACAGGTTTTAAAACATCAATATATAACCATGTTGAACAGTAGGCCTACATCGAGACAAATAAAAGGAACTAGACTCAACATTACCTTTTCATCATTCAAAATGAGGTCCACCAAGATATGCACCTTTCTCAATTCTGTCTCACATTCAGGATGTTTGGCAAAGTCCAAAGTAAGACTGAGCAAGTCCAAGTTGATCCTGGGATTACAATTATAAATATAATAATAATAATGATATTATGATACACACTCCACCTAAGAGCCTACTAGTACTAGGACTAACTATCTAGAGATGGTGTATTAATACAGTTATACTATTTTTTCTCTCAATCAATTACAGAGTATAGAGTGTTACCTATAGCCAAATGGTTAAGTTGCAGGCTCTTGATTGTGAGATCTCGGGTTCCCATCATGAAAATGATGTGCCCCACGATGAGTCCTTGATTGGGAAAGTCTCGGAAATGCAACAAATTTTTCCTTGACACCTCTGGTGTGAATGAGTGCCCAGCAACAGGTAGCAAATGACATTGTCAGAATATCAGTAGAGACTAGAACAAGAGATGCTCCTAATGAAAACTCCTACTAGATGCGCACCAGGGTCAGGGAGTTGAGAATGGCTGAATACAAAACTACTGCCCGCTGGGTGGTAAATGAATTCAAGTCTGTGGTGAGCCTGTTGTAGTTGTACTTGCACTACTAATACTAACTAAGTTGCACAGGGATATTGGCCACAACTACACAAAACCTAGTCTTTTACTTTACTGTGTGTGCATGATGTGATGTTTATCATATGCCAATTGCCAGGCTAGTGTTTCTTTTTTTTGTATTATATTATATAAATATAACAATAATTAATACTATACTAATATCATTTTCTAAGAATGTTTACAAATTACAACAATTCAGGTTGTCAGCTTTTGAACCATCTAGTCTAGAACTAGAGCCAAAGTGCAAAGTCAAAGAGAACAAGTGAATAAGAAAGAAAAACATAAAAAAGAAAGTGAAAGTTGAATGAATTGACACTGACGACACAAAAGAAAGTCTTACCTAGCTGCCTCTTTGTAACTCTGTATAGCCTTCTTGAGCTGATATATTTCTTGCAACAAGTCTTTATTTTCCCTTTTCAGATTCATGGCATTTACATGTGGAGGCATTTTCACTGTGACTGCGACTTGATAAATTACTCACCAGATGACCTGTACTGTCACTGTCAACTGTGGAAGTGGAAGTACCAACATTTTTTTATTCAACTTTCTCATCTCATCTCAATTAATACAATAATACATTCATACAATACAGTATACAATCTCTGACTCTCCATCTAAGAGCTTAGAGCACGGTCCCCAAGTCCAAAAGAAAGAAACTTGCGGCTCAGTATCAGTCTATCATCTGTGATGGATGGACCATCATAAAATATAAAAATAAAAAGTTGCAAAACTCGATCCAGGCCAGGTCAGCACAACAATTTTATGTTCACCAGAGCCAGAGAAAAGCAAGCGTGGCGGATCATTGCAATACCTACTATCAATATCAAGGTGAAGATAGTCTTTTATGCAAGATATTGATATATTATTATACCTGACGATTCGAGGGGATTGTTGAAGAATCCCCAGTTCTTTACTCCTGTTGTTACCCTGTTGCATGGTTTCCTTCGTCTTTAACTTCCAGTCAGTAGTCAGTAGGTATTTACCATCAGCTCAGCTGTGGTTGTGTGTGAACTGTGAACTGTGAACTCTTATTGGCGCGGAAAAGTAAACTGTAAATAAACCTCTCTTTAATTTTTTAAAGTAGAAGAGTGAATTAAAAATATGAAATATAATGTATATTATTATTATTATTATTATTATTATTATTATTATTATTATTATTATTATTATTAGTATTATTATTATTATTAT
>JARDUL010108730.1:0-11197 GCA_030265205.1 Dirona pellucida | reverse complement strand
TATATATCACTTATTAACAATCTAAAGTAATTCTTAGCTAGTTACAATAATACAGTGGAACTTGTTAACCCGTTTATTGGGGAATTGATGGTGGTGGGTGCAGGTGGAATACCGTTGTAAGCGAGATCTCTTCCTGACAAAAGTAGAAATTAAAGATGTGAAATAATCCTGATAAAAGCATTAAGGCTGTTTTAGTTTTAGACGACTTCAGCTGTACAATCTTGTACAGATGACTAGATTAACTTTGTGATAATTTTGTTGTCATGTTACTTACTATATTACTCTCTGCTGCTCATGCATTCCGTGTGTTTGAAAATGTTATAATATATACCTATATAAATGTTTTGAATATGAAAATTAAATATTTCCATTTTGGAAGGCATCCATGCTCATAATTAATAATAAGATACAAATATTTATATTTTCCTATAATATTTTTATTTAATTTATTGTAACGCTGCCACATGTGTGCGTACGTTCTCAATAATATTAGGGTTAATCTGACGATGCAAAAAGCCACATTTATCTGTTAATGCTTGAAAATGACAGATTTCAAAATATTCCAACTTCTATTGAGCTATTCAGATCTAACCGATACTTGTATGAAACCAAAATGTTGCGTCTATCTAAAATGAAATTTTAGTCAGAACAGATTATTCAAAGCATTTTATTTTTTATTTTTTATTTTTCTGCTGCAGAAATCGATTTGTTGACGTGGTTGCCTGTGACTTGTATTCACATTATTTGTTGTATGTAAACCCTCGCTACAAGCTCAACGGGGTTGCAAAATAATATAAGATAACTTTTCATTATGTTTTCATCATTTATCACATTTTTAAAGCTCCTTTGTTGAACCAAAATACTGTAATGATACATTCATCAATACTCTCTTACGTAATAGAATATCACTTGTCTGTGAGAATTTTACAAAAATGCAAAGGTTAAAGTCAGGGGTGGGCACGTAAGACAGGAATTGCCACTTTAATAAGAATAAATTGGGAAAAAAACATCATTATTTACTGGAGAACCCCCCAACCCATGATATGATGATAAAAGTGTAGTGCTACTTTTGGTATTTTTAGTGGCTATTCAGTTGGCTACTTTTAACATTTCAAATCTGGCAACCTTGAGCTTAAACTTTCAATTTCCAAAATTCCAAGGCTTGCTGGCCTATCATGCTGAACACAGAGCTAATTTTCCATTCTATGCTCCGCTCTAACATTGATTTCAATAAGTATGTATCTGAGGTTGTGGTAAAAGGTTGTTTTGTGACGTATGTGATGCAGGAAAAAAGATACTGATTACATAAAACTATTGGGACTATTTTTCAGCAGTTGTGCATCTCATTTCTCAGCATTTAATACCCCCAGAGTGATGGATAGCTGTGTAGTGGTCAGATACCCATGTTATACACATGCGACGTATAAAATGGACCAAATGATGCTTAAATGTTTTATGAAACCAACATAGGTACTTATTCAGTAAGTTGTGGTTAACCAGATTTTGATTTATGTACAACATTATGTTGACAAATCTTTAGTCTTTCATCACATGCGACACAGAATGGCCCTTTGTCACAGCCTCATATATCTACTCTGTTTGTTATTCTGTTGCCTGGTTGGCTTTCTCATAAAAACCAACCATTTCCTCTCATGAAAACCAACCATTTCCTCTCATGAAAACCAACCATTTCCTCTCATGAAAACCAACCATTTCCTCTCACCAAAAGCAATCGTATCGTCACCTAGAGAAGACTATGCACCACCCTGGCTCCCTACTAACATTTATGTTAAACTGCTGACAATCGCTTCATTCAATTTTGATAAATGATTTACTCAAATGTTGATGCCAATGATGTAGTCCTAGCTGTTTATAAGAACATCATCACCTACCATACTTAAAGAGGCATAGGGCGTAGCTAACCTGCTTCCATTTTCATTCATAAATAATATATAGAAAAGATATTCTAATGTTTTTATTTTTTCTGTGATAAAGCGAGTCAATATTGTTTAAAAACTTTTTTTTGTTTTTATATATATATATATAGATATATTATATACACACATACAAATTATCTATGCATCTGTCTTTGAACCCATCCATCCGTCTTGTTTAATATTCCGTCCAAAATATTTTACATTTTTATTCAAATGTCCTATTCTGTGATTCAACTGCTGTGCAACCTATACTTACACTTACATATATTGAATCAGTTTTTTGGGGTTGTTTTTTTAATGCATTAAAATGTCTGCTGAATTTTAAGGTGTTTAGAATTCATATTGCAGTATCCAAATATTCCATGAAAATGTGTCGTGTAATTTGTTTTACAAGATATAATGTAATTGTGGAAAGAGATTTGTATCATTTTCTTTGAAATCATGAATATGAAATTAATAGTAGGCTTGCACCCTAATTATGGTAATGTTCAGAACTCTTTAAAATCTGGAGTTAACAAGGTTGATTTTCTACAAGTGATAATATGTTCGAGTAATAATTATATATATAAAAAACATCACATAGGTAATTCAGCCCCTTACATTTGTTATTGATGTCAAGTTAGCAGTTTTACAATTAGGGGGTAAACTGCTGTCTCGAAATGAAAGACGGTGATTGCATTGCCGGCCACAGGTCTCAATCCCGCTTGTAGTCAGGTTTGCCCAACCTCTGCATGGTCAGGCGTTCATGGCCAGACCCGAATTTTAGCCAGAGGTGAGACCTGTCGCCGGCCATGCAATTACTGCCGAGTCCAAAACTGGGGCTAGATAGAAATGTTTTTGATGCTCCTGTTGCCTTCATTGCTATTTATAATCTACGTCTTTTGACGAAAATAATGCGTCAGTGCAACTCAAAATGGTTTGAGATGCTCCCAAACATTTCGGATGGACCGTTTTTGAATCCACTGATTTGTTATAAATTGACCGAGATAAAGAAGAGAGTGTTGCCTGTTGAGAGAGAGAGTGGTTGAAAGGAATATGATTGTCACTTAAGAGTTGTAATGTGATATATATATATATATATATATATATATATACCACCTGTACCACTAAACCACAACCAGTATCACCATTACCACCACCGCAACCACCAAAATCACCGTGACCACCACTGCACCGCCACTACCACCTCTATTGATCACTACCACAACTACTACCACCTATTTACCACCACCATTTCCATTGACATAATTAAAGTCACTAGGCCCACAATCAACCCTCACCCTCAAAATGTAACCGTTAACCATAAAAACTAAATATAACCACAATTGATTCCATTCATCCAATTTTTCAGACAAAAATATTACATGACATTAATAAAAATCACTGGCCCTTATATTGTGGTTAGTTTGGCAACTTAAGCCATTTGCTGACAAACAACGGTAATGACGGAATTGATGACTTAAGTCGTCCTTGGCAAGCAAAGAGTTAAATGTTGGAGTCTTGACTTAAGGTATCGTTGTGGCATTTTTCATATGATTTCTAAATCTTTGTGTCTCTTACATGTAGTCTATTTGGATGAATTCTTTTAGATCAAGTCGCAGGGCTCTGCCACATCCAACTTCTTCTAATCTGGGTTTTGAACCAAGCATTTGCAATGTAGTAATTTTCATTTGTGGACCTCAGTCCATCAATTTCTCTGCTCCTTCATTCTATGTCCTTATTCTTAACCCATTTGGTCCAACATTATTTTCAACTCTTTTAGAATAAAATAATATATATATATATATATATATATATATAATTGCCTTCTTTTGTTTGCCTACAAGGACACTTTGAGTGTGTGGTATAGTTAGAAGAATAGATTGAAATATCCAAAGCATCAGCCGCTGTGCAGGGCTGCAATGTAGGCAATAGGAATTAATTTTCTTGCCCAAGGAAAGAACACAACGCTCGCTGAAAGCCAGACTCGAACCCTCAATCGTTGGCGTGATTAGGGCAATGTCTCAACCTCTCAGCTACATCGCCTCCTAAGCCGTTTGGTTCAACATTTATATTCAAATCTTCTGTCTCCTACTTTGACGTTAAAGTTAAATTCACCCATTATTAGGATGGTAATTTTGTTGGGATTTAAATTGTTTTTCAACGTATCCATCCATATCCTGGTAAAAAAAAATAATTCTAATTCACTTTCATCATTTTCTGCTGTCAGTGTCAGGCCGCATACTTGAGTCACATTCAAATCATCAGATTATCATTGTAAATTCAGTAACATAATTCGATCAAAAAGTTGGCAGTTAGTGCGACAGGTGGTATTACAAGTGACAGTATAGCGAGTCACGACTGTATATACAGATAATACAGACCAGTTGGGGTTTTTTTCACCCTCATTTCATTGTGTCATTTCATGACAATTATAATAATATAAATATATATATATATATATATAAATATCAGATGCCTGTTGTTGGTTGGCAAATATATCATCATACAGATATACGTATACCATATTCATATGCCTGTAGTTGGCAATGATAATATCATACAGATATACGTATATCATATTTATATGCCTGTTGTTGGCAGATATAATGTCATACAGATATACGTATACCATATTCATATGCCTGTTGCTGATATACGTATACCAATACCATATGTATACCAATACCAATACCTGTTGTTTGTTAGCTACTCTCCCTGGTTGAACCATTTTATTTGTGACACTTGCCATTTCATTGCTACCGTGTTTGTTTCATTGCTAGTGTGTTTGTGTTTCATTGTTACCGTGTTTGTTTCATCGCTATTGTGTTTGTATTTCATTGTTACCATGTTTGTTTCATCGCTACTGTGTTTACTCATCTTTGTGGAATTCTTAACCTTGAATAAATTGCAAAATAAATAAAAATTTGAATTTTGAAAAATCTGCAATTCTAGAGTTTGCCTTTGATCCTTTTATTGTCACTAGGAATGAAATGAACACAAGAAATATTTTTTTCTTTACTACCTCTCAGCATAGCTCAGTCATGGTGAGTCGGTCTGCTGTTCTCAGGGCAAGGCGGTGTTGTGGCAAACATGGGTTCGATATCCCCGTTTGACAAATCTTTATTTCTATTCTTGCTTATTGTCTCTCACTAGTACTGGTACTGTTACATTATCCTGCTATCATTCTGTCTACTAGACTTTCACTGCCCGCTCCCTCTTCATTTATTGTCTCTCACTAGCACTGTAACATTATCCTACTATCATTCTGTCTATACACTAGACTATAAGTGCCTGCTCCCTCTTCATTTATTTAAAACAGATACAACACTTGTGTCGCTGGATATCATTTTTATCACACTCGTTTTGATCAAACATCTATGTTGGTGCTCGTTAAAACTAGCATCATTGTTGCAAGATTTAATGAGCATCAATACAAGTTTGATCAAAACTTGTGGGATAAAAATTATATCCAACGACACTCATCTAATATCTAATTTAGAAGAAAAAAATTTCCTCCTATGTTTTAGAAAGTAGATAGCGCCTGTTTGAACATATTCTAGGGTGGGAGGAGGATACACCCTCTAACAAAGCGATGAGAATGAGATTCTTCTTTGTAAAATTAGAAGAAAAGTACAAAGGAAGACTGCTACTGCTAACAACATTGTCTATTGTCCTCAATAAAGATCTGTCTCCACTCAACATTGGTGATCTCAACTTAGAATCGAAGCAAGACCTAGATCATTTAACATCAATGATGAGAGACAGGGAGAGGAAGAGAAGGTAAGAATAGAAGGAGAGAATGATTGAAACTGAGAGCGTAATATAACAGGTACTAACGAAACTAAACACAGGCGGCACAAGTTTGAGGCCCGCGACAAAAAAAATAAATATCAATGGCCAGTGATATACTTCACTTCAAAGAACTAATACGAAGAATAAAAGAAGCAGCCGAGGCATCCAAGTCGGAAAACTAAGATGCGGAAGGCCAAAAGTGAATAAGTAAGTCATAATCAATATCCACATTCCACAAGCAGGCCTACCAAGAAAACAAAAGATTTTTTATTAAAAAGAGTAAATTTGAAAGATCATTTATTGAACCTTACAGCACAATTTCAATTACAATTACAATCAAACAATTTCATCCAAAACATACAAATTCTTCCACATCCACTCCCTTAGCATCAGTAAGCATCATAAACCAGGATAAACGATTGTGACATATATAAGTAATACTTCTTGTCAACAGTTATATCATTTCAAAACAGACGATTTAAATGCAGACAAATTTCAGTGCATACAGAAAATGTATAATTTTTCCATACACCAAAATTTTTTTATTTTATAGATGCCTTTGAGATTGTCATTAATGTTATATAAACCAAAGAAAGTAGAACACAAATGCCCATCGACAACTGGTTTTGTTGAGCTTTGGCAAAATTCATATACTTATTTTTTATAACGTGATCTATTTTCTCTCTCTAAAACAACATAATATGAAAGCAAGATTCCTGTCTCTAGAAAAACAAACATGTTATGTTCAAAATCTGATAATTATGAGATTTAAATTTGGCATTTTGAAATGCGAACACAGTTACATATTATTCGTTCAACCAAGTAAATTGTTGTAGGCCTACTTGTTATTTGTGCCATTGCAACAAGTCATTTCCCGTATCTTTGATATAATTTTCCAATATTCTTCTAGCTACAAGATAATTTTATGCAACTTAACAACAACAAGTGATAATGTAATGGCTGTGAGCGTGAGCTAAATAACGACAAATGTTATGGTGACTATGAACACATAATGATGGAACAATTTTGAAAATAAATTCAAGAGCTGCTTTTCACAAATTTCATCTTTTTAACGTCATGGTCAGGTCCAGATTGATCCAAACTTTCCCTCTTCCGTTCGTCTTTCTCCTTGACATCAGATGCTTCATCTTCTTCTTTACTCTGCGAATCATCATCGTCATCGTCATTACTACTCGATCCACCATCTTTTTCTTCGTTGCTACGACACGAATCGCCGTCTTTATCTACTTTGTGTTCATTTCCTTTCTCGTCCGTTCCTTGGCTTTTATCCTCCCCCTCCTCCTCTTTCTTCGGTTCCTCTGCCTCCTGGTGAAATCCTAGACCGATGTGACCCTTCCTCCCTCCTGCCAGTCGATGCTCCATGCCCTGGTTGTACTGGTCTTCCAAGTCCTCATCCATGTGCTTCTTGTCTGGTTCTGTAAGGGGGGAAGGGAAGATGTCATTTAGAATGAATGATTGTTTTTATGACAAGTTATATTATATTCATACACTTGAAAACAGTTTAACGGGAACGTTTTAGACAGGTCAAATAATTCTAGATAAAAGGAATTTCACGTTTTAATGCAAAAGCTAGCACTTGTTTCTGACGAAGAATTTTCAAGCAGGGAGCACATTACATATCTATCCCATATTTCCTCTATATATTTCACAGGGAGCATATATTTTTTCCTCACTTATAATAATAATAATAATGATAAAGAATGGTATAAACTCTGTCAGCGTGTACTTGTATGAGGATACAGGAATATTTACCAATCTTTATCATCTTCATTTCAAAGATAAAAACCATCTCGTTTGTAGACTAGAACTCACTTGGTCTGACAAGTTTTGGGTCCTGGTCTCCGATCACAAATCGGCCATGGTGTTCTTTCTGGAAAACAATCATTATTTTTTAAACAATCAAACCAATGATGCATACGCAGTTACAACAGAAAAGTTTGATAACAATGAAAGCATTATTACCTTAGGGATCAGGGTTTGAACCCAATACATCTTGTACACCAATCCACAACCCTGATCACTAGGCCATGCTGTCCGTTGTTTACTGTATAATAAGATGATGCGACAGGTGGTATTACAAGTGACAGTATAGCGAGTCACGACTGTATATACAGATAATACAGACCAGTTGGGGTTTTTTTCACCCTCATTTCATTGTGTCATTTCATGACAATTATAATAATATAAATATATATATATATATATATAAATATCAGATGCCTGTTGTTGGTTGGCAAATATATCATCATACAGATATACGTATACCATATTCATATGCCTGTAGTTGGCAATGATAATATCATACAGATATACGTATATCATATTTATATGCCTGTTGTTGGCAGATATAATGTCATACAGATATACGTATACCATATTCATATGCCTGTTGCTGATATACGTATACCAATACCATATGTATACCAATACCAATACCTGTTGTTTGTTAGCTACTCTCCCTGGTTGAACCATTTTATTTGTGACACTTGCCATTTCATTGCTACCGTGTTTGTTTCATTGCTAGTGTGTTTGTGTTTCATTGTTACCGTGTTTGTTTCATCGCTATTGTGTTTGTATTTCATTGTTACCATGTTTGTTTCATCGCTACTGTGTTTACTCATCTTTGTGGAATTCTTAACCTTGAATAAATTGCAAAATAAATAAAAATTTGAATTTTGAAAAATCTGCAATTCTAGAGTTTGCATTTGATCCTTTTATTGTCAATAGGAATGAAATGAACACAAGAAATATTATAACTTTAAAAATGCCTTATCTAATTAAGAGCTAAAATGTCATCTGATAAAATTGACAGTACAAAAAAACATGTCTGATTTTCACCTTGGATGCTCCCATCAGTCGTAAAAATTTCTGATTTCTTGACTGGTCTCCAAGATCTGCTGTCTCCCAGTTATTAGCGGAATGGACCTGAAATTGTGAAAAAACAGGAAGCATGATAAATCAATTTACTTCAAACTTGCACAAAACGGAGGCCAGAGATGGCCACGTGGTTAAGACAACAAACTCTCATGGTGAAGGTTGTCGTTTCCAATCCCACCTCAGTCATCTTGATCTTTTTCTTGGGAAAGATACTTTATTCCAATTATCAACCGCCTTGTAGATCACTACCAACTGAGCTATGCTGCCAACCCACAACAAGGAGACTGTAACTGTGAGGTGGGTTCAATATATCCTGCTTTCGACAACAATCTTTTAAAATCATATTTTGTCTCATGTCTCTTTCTGGCACATTTTCCTACTATCATTCTCTTTACAAAATTACGAAGACAAGATGGACAGCATAGTATGAGTATGAGCAATTTCCTTTAAAAAATCCAGTCACGTTATCATCACATACATGTCCTGTTTTCACATATAGTTATAGTACCTCCTCACGTCCATTAATTGATTGGAATCATCCCACGGTCACATGATTATCATGTCTAGGGCCAAGGACATTTATATACATCTGTACACTGTAGTATGTGTGCTTTTGTTTTGTGATGCAAATAACCGCCAAATGTTTTTAAATATATAGGATTTTAAAAGTATTTTAAAAGTACATGTTAAGTTATAAATCACATAGATCGCAGCCATTTCATAGTGCGCATTCATCATATTTTTCGTTCATATATATAATGTATATTCATATATATATATATATATATGATCGTTCGTGTTTTGGTGCGCGTGATTTTGTGCGCAGTCATAAAAGTTGCACACTATTGTTGTTAAAAGTTGTTATGAACATGCAAAAGTGGAATTCTTTTGCCCAGGGTTGTTGCAGGAAAACGGTTTGTATTTTTACAGATTTCCGATGCACAGAATGGCCTCGACGTATGCTCTGATTCTTTGGTTTGTGTGTAAAAAAATAATTAATTTTATGGAAATTTTATTATTATTAACTAAAAATCAGAAAGTGGGCAGGTGATGACCACGGGAGGGCTCCGGTACTAACTAGGCAATTATACTTATTATATACTATAAAAATTATGAAGGTTCCTTACTTTGTCTTTGTCCTGTACTTGTTGCAATAAATATAATAATATAATAATAATATATATTATTTGCATGTGTATCAATAACAATGACAATAGTACTAATAGTATCATCATCATGTATGAAAATAGAAAAAAAGTCATTGATATTGTTGAGCCCTTTCCATTGACGACAGAGGTTATGTCATGGATCAACACCTTTTTTTACACATTTATATAACATCATACTCGTGCTGCTACTCACACATAGTGTGCAAATGTGTGTAGTGAAGTGTAGTAAAAACGAAACTTAGTCTTAGCCTTATTAGTATTAGTATATATTAATTATTAATATTATTAGCCTTAGCTTAGCCCAGCTGAACTTGGATTTGAACTGAACTAGACTACCCAGACCCAACTTACTTCGCCCTCGACATCGTCGGCCTTTGGATTCGACTTCTCCTCTGGGTTTGTTGAGCTCATTCTGCTAGTGGCTACTCCTTAAATACTTTAATTTTGTAAAAATTATCTATGTTTTTAGTTTATTCCAACAGACAGTTCTATGTCAAATCGTGAGTTATAAAAATCCGGCCTGCGGTTGTGTGTTGTTATGAATCTGACAGGTTTTAATTTTTGAGTAACGTCCCTTAGTAAGGGAGGTTGTGTTTCCATATCCCTAAAGATGATCCACGAGACGATCGAGCCATAATGAATAACAGAAAATAATTAACTGCTTTTCTGCTTTGGAAAATAAAATAAAAACTCCCAAAAAACAGACTCGTGAATCGAGTGAAAATATAGAGTAATAGGCTCGAAATGTTTGATAGCACAAAACAGCGACATTTCGACCATTGGCCTTTGTCAAACGACATAATTTAACAATAATAGACAGACAGTTTGAGACAGTGGGTTTTAATTGTCGCTTGACAAAAGCCTTATGTTGAAACGTCGCTGTTTTGTGCAATCAATCATTGAAGCTTATTAGCATAATACTGTGTTCCCACTAGCCTCAACAAAGCTCCGGCAGGTTATTATTACCAGAAATGTTTATATAAAATTGTAAGATCTCTGTTGTTACTATTGTATTATTAGCCTCCCGAATCACAGTTTGACTGAAAACAAGAAACACTCAGCCTTCCATGAAATATCCTCGAGTATTGACCTACCAAAGATATTCTATTCTTTTGTTTGTTATGAATCACTTTGTCCTAGTGAAACCAGAGTGAGATTGAGTGAGTGCATAGTGCATGCATGTTTTGATTTGTATTTGTGGCACTTTCGCTTGCGCCGTCAAACTGAAGTTTTTGAATGTTATTAGATGTGAAAGTGATCAATTAGCCCTATATAATGCCTCCGTCAAATCTAGATCTAGGGGTACCCATTTCAAGGAAGCATTAGGGACCCCCCCCCCCCTTCCCCCCCCCCCACACACACATACACACCGGCATTCTCTCTCTCTTTATCTCTCTCTCTCTCTCTCTCTCTCTCTCT
>JARDUL010108618.1:0-11198 GCA_030265205.1 Dirona pellucida | reverse complement strand
GAGAGAGAGAGAGAGAGAGAGAGAGAGAGAGAGAGAGAGAGAGAGAGAGAGAGAGAGAGAGAGAGAGAGAGAGGTATAGAGAGATAAGAGTAATTTTTACCATTTGATAGCTTCTATTCTTCTTTTGAGCTTGTGTGTGTGTGTGTGAGTGTGTAGGCGTGGAAGGTGAGATAGAGAGAGCAGTATTATGCCCTTTGTTTGTAACAGTAACAAAACAAAGAGTGACTGCCTTTCAACTCACGGGTAAAAGCCAAAAAGATTTCTACAATATGTCTGAGAGGAAAATCCAAAACCTAAGGCGCCTTTCCAGTGTCAGGGAAATTGGCAGTATCAATATTAAAAGCAAAACATGACTTCATTATAGTCCTGAAAGTTTTCTTGAGAAAGAAAGTGAACTGCATTCTCCATACTCTACTCTGTGTTCTGGTCTGGCAGGAAAAGTATGCATTAACAAATTTGCCAATATTTTAAAATGGCCTTTTCAATGTAATCCACTATAAGGGCTATGAGGCCCCCCAAAAAAAAATCAAAGTGACTCACAAGACGTCCAACAATCGGTACTAACCTGTAGTCAATGAACTTTAAGGTACAAAACAGAAAAAAATCACTATTCGCATACATTTGTTTCATCTCCTTTTTAAAGCCTCAACACATTGTCACTCTCAGTTTGTTTTTTTCACCTAAAATCCACCGAAAGCAGAACATTGTTTACCTTTATGTTTGAATTACAAATCTATTTCAATATATCATTATTATTCATCAAACAACCAAGGTTTTAATCATTACAACATAAAACAAAAAAACGAAACAAAAACACCACATTAAAATAAACCCCACAAAAATCTATATCGTTTAAACCTCTCAAGGGTTGAAAATGTTACATCGTCAGCAGAATATTGTGAAATCACAGTTGTCATCTTCTTCTATGTATTATGCCAGGAACTAAATCTATGGAGGGTGTTACAACTTTACACATTGAAATACTTCACGACATTCCGCATGAATAAAGTATAATGGACACAGAGGAGAAAACATCACGCCTTGACAAACAGTGGTGGGTGTGTATGTGTAATAGATCTACATCACACCTGACCATTGGTGTGACAATCAATCATTGCCTGAAATCAAGAGTGTAGGTGAAAATATGTGATCAGGATTGTTGTCCTCTATCAAGGGCCCTGCACCAGATGATTTACCATTTTTTTCCGTGAGCAATTATAGTAGACTTTGAGCATGCCGTCAAAGAGCACGGTCATCGTAAAAAAACATCATTTTTAACACATTATTTTCCTGCTCTAAAAGAATGGTAGTTCAGAGTGACTGTACTTTAGACTATGAGCATGGTTTTCATACCGATCCAGAACCAAAACCCAATGGCAAAAATGAATTTCGTAATGCCCTCAGTAAGAAATCTGGTTATCAGTATCAGACTCGCATTATCTCCAAATTATCTAAATGGACCAAAAGCAGTCCCAAGCCTTCAACCAAGTGTGTTAGCTTGTACACGCAGAGAAGAGTCTTTTTAATAGTATGACTCGTGCACTTGCACCATACATTTACCTCATCAGATTAAAATCTGTCTAAGAGGACAGATTTCTAGGCTCCTAGGGACCATGCACCTAGGCAGAGACTGCTGTATTATATAGTACTATCTAGGAGCATCGCCTCCAAATCTGCAGCAAATCTTTTTCACAAGTTTGGTTTTTCAATAGCCTTTTGTCTCTTGCCCAACAAGTAACTATAAATTCCCCTTAAAACATTGTGGTAAATTACAGATGAATCATTCCTTATTCATCGCTCCACTCTACCACCACCACCCACTGCCCTTGGATTTCAAATAATGGCAAGACCCCTGGAAAGTGTAATTATTATGTAAGGAAATCACCAAAAGTGATATTTTAGTATCATTTTCATGAAACCAAATCAAAATAAATAATCATCAGCATCCGAAAAAAAAAAGAAACATGTACACATATATTATGTAAGGTTGAGATTTGGTTCATACTAGCAGGGGAAATAGTATCACAGATATTTTAAGGAATCTGCATTTCATTTTATCATCCTCTAAATTCAAGTACATTGCAATCTTCAACAACGCATGCAAGCACAGCACTCAAAGATAAGTATAACACATCCATTTTCATATTCAACAATTCATGATATAATACTTATTAAATGGCAAGCTTATTTCAAATAGAACATAGCCTCTTTTGTGTAGTCGCACTGAACACGCATATATTCGACATGACCTCTGCACTTAGATCAACATTTAATAATAAAACGCAAACATAAATGAAAAAAAATAACCAAAAAAAAAAAAAGATTGAACAGATGCAATAAAAAAAACGGAGGGGAAAAATGCATCACAGTTGACAGTTCAAAAATAAAACTAAACCATAACATTTTAATATTACTATACAACCTCAACAGATAAATTGAAAAATCAAAATCACATATTATCGTTTCATATAAAAGCAGAAAAGTATAATTAAAGAAAACATTTTTCCGAATTCGAAAGTCATTATGGACAGTTCAAAATGGCATCATGCTAATATCAACAAAACTTATACTCATAGAGATACACAACTACATAACCTGTCAATGTCAACACTCAAAACATGGCCTCAATATTCCCTCTCATTTTCCCAATCACTGGGCACAACTTTTAATGCTTAGAGAAAAAATATATTACATACATTCAAGCCTAATTATAGCCATGCACAGCAACATTTTGAAGTACTCTATGCCAATAGGCCAGGTATGTGACCATAGCTAGAGGGTTGCCTAGGTGGCAGCTCCCAGTTGTCCTGTAACTGAGGAGTAACTACTAGGGAAACAGCAAAGTATATATTGGTAATGGACTTCATGGTATTTTGTTATTCAATTTACGTACTAGTAAAGGTGTTTGGATGAAGTGTGCTCCAGGACTCATCACCTGCTCATTTTACATTCCTAATGCAGACTTTCTGACCATGTGTTTAGTGATAAGTGGTGTAATCCTCGTTGACATTTGGATTTTCGTCCTATTGTCATTTACCCAACACCCTGCAGAGCTTGACATATGACTACCCCCTAGACTTGCAGTATAAAAGAGACTCAATAAACAAACAAACAACCTTAGAGGGAGCATTGCATAGTTTTGATAAAAGCAAGTTTTAAAAGAAACCAAAAATCTAAACAAATCATTAACCACCCAGTTTTTTTGTTTAAAAAAAAATAAATGTCAGAAAAAGGGGTACTTGAATTCTTTTCAAAGATAGGAGGGAGAGTGATGGTTTATCACCAGTCTTTAAAAACAATCTTTTTTTTAATCCCTCCAAAAACAAGAATGCAAATTAATCTCTGAGATGAGCTATAACTGTAAGTTTGATATTTCAGGATAGTTCAGGTTATATTGCAAATGAAGATTATATGTTACTTGCTCTTTTTGATGTTACCAAGATCACAGACATAAATATTCATGAAGGATTTGTCAGATAAAAATGTGCTTGGCAAATTCAGCATAATATCAAAATACTTATAATAATATCAAGGGTGCCAGCGGCTAAAATCACTGAAACTCAGATAGCGTAGATTTGTCAAACGTGAAAATGCTTCATATCGCTGTATGGATCTAAAACTGACTTTTCAGTGCTTTATGCATGGTTTCACGCCAAAATTAATTGATAACTCATCAACTGTTTAACTGCAATGATAGGTATCCAATCATTGAATCTGCCTATGCGCGTGAATGAGATGAAGTAAAGAACTCATTGAAAATTGAGTCTGCTGACATGGGCATTGCTCTAATTTGGTATCCTACCAAAGAGATTTCCGGTATTGCGAATCTGCCTCCATATGCTTGAAAAATGGCGTTTGCTCTTTTTTTACCAAAAATTATTGATCAGTGACACTGGAAATTTTCTACTTCAAAATGTTGCAAAAACAGAATTCCATCATAAACCGTAAAACTGACACCCATGTAATATTTACAAATTTCTATTTAGCAACTACCTACTTTATTCACATATATACTATATTACACATTTCCATCCTGAATGAATGCATGGAGGTATACATAAAATACAAATAATAACATAACAATTTTTTTTTAAACTACAGGACTGATACAAAAAGCAATTTGACAGTATTTTATAGGCTTAGAAAACAATCCAATCAACATACATCCACCCTCATACATCAGAACAATCTCTCGTCTCAACAGCATTGTTGTTAATTCAATATTTTTTTATTTTTTTTATATGCCACCCTGGAGACATGAGGATAGATTATTTTATGCTGATTGGTTGTTCACCATCGCTAACTGCCTCCCACAACTTTTTATGGACCCATTGCATTGAGCATCAATCATTTTTTCCCCTGAAACCTTGTGATCAAATGCCATTACTTTGGTGAGATTTAGTATGCATCCCCCACCAACTGATTTTTTACTGTCTGGAATCAGCAATAGAACAATGACAATGATTGGAAATTTGAAGAATATGTCTTGGTGGGAGATAAGATGTTTGTCATCTACTGACCCCTAATATCATACTTATAGTATAGGTCTACTGCATGGGTGCATCTCATTACAAAGTATCAGAGGTGACAATCAGTGGTCCTAAACATTTCACCACACTCTTCAAACACATTAAAGCACAATCAACTTAAAGCACCCATTTTCAATGAAGCACATCTTAACATCAGAACAGGCAACATAAAGTCAAGTTAATTGACTGTTCTTAACATTTAGAACTGAGTCATTAAAAAACAATCACCAACTTCATGCAAATAAAATGAAAGCTTGAAGAATAAGAAGAAAAAAACCAACCAAACAATAACAAAAGAATGGAAATCCCAAAAGTATTATCAACAGTAGAGAATGAAATCAGTTTCCAATTATAACATTAACATGCAGAGTCATGGCTTGTGTTATGAGTTGGAGTTGGAGGCAGTCAATATCAATAAAAATAAGGGATGACCTAAAATTAAGACAACTTTTTACATACATCAGAGCATCAACGAACAGCAACACAGTACACAGGCTAAGTCGAAAAGCCCTCACATTTGTAAATCTTTTCATACATAACAAGTCATCATCTTTTTTTTTTTTTTTGAACAATTGAATGGTGGAGTTTCTTATAATATCATATATTATTATATACAATTTTAATGCTTGAATCATAAATTTTAAACATTCATTCTGCATCATGCTGCATGTTTTTTTGTTTTTTTTATATTTGGTATTTTTAATAGAGAAATTACATTCCAATCCAATAACTTTGTTGAGTGCTTAGAAACCTTAGTTTCAGTTCCATATAAATTCAACTGTTGAATGGTTGGCCCTCAAATACCAAATCAATTCGCCAATGAATGCAATGCTGGTTTTTTTCAAACATTATTGTAAAGAAAATATAAAAAATTCCTCTAAGTACTTATCAATGATATGGAAAGTATTACTTCAATTACCCTGTCTATAAAGATTTGTTACTAAAATATAAGAATATAATTGTTTTTAAGCAATAACAAAGTCTGTTTGAATGCAACCTAGTCCAGTAATCATTAAAACTCTCTAATAAATATAACAACAATAAATTAAAAAAATAAAAGATCTATGTAAGCTTATGCCAAAGGGGGGTGGGGGGAAGAAGGAGGGAAGAGGGAAGAGAGAGAGAAAGAGAAAAATACAGTTTAGAAAATCTTTCCCTATCCAAACAGCACAGCTTAGAAGAAACATGCTAAGGCTGACAATGTATTTCTAAATGTACAAAAGGAATGTTGTATTATAATAATAATTCAGAATGTATGCGAATGATGAGGCATTTATCGGGGGGGGGGGGGGGGGGGGGGGGGTGAGAGAGAGAGAGAAAAGGAACAACTGAGACTTTATCATCGAAAAAAAAACCACATGCACTGGATTCAGTGTAAAGAATAAAAAACTTTCTTGCAGATTTTCCTGCTAGGTATGGCCGGTGCTGAATCACAATATTGACGGCTCAATAGTCTCATATTCGTACATCTCCAGACATATCTGCACTTTTCAATTTTCCAACAGTTTCAACTCAAGCATTCACTTGCTAAAATAGTTGTCAGTTTTCCTTTGTACACAAACTATTGCTGAGAGTTAGACCCTATATTTCATTGATACCTTTGGCTGTTTTGGTTTCTATTAGCTTCCTGCAACTTTTCTAGTTTACCCTGCTTGGATTCTTTTTTTGGTATATACTTTTATAATAATTAAAAATATCCTTCTATAGACAAAAAAAACAACACACAACATGCGGTATAAATTTTACTTTGTTGTTGTACCTGCCTTAACAAATGTGCCCCCACTACTTTTTACTCACTGTCTCTGTAGCAGGTAGAGACGAATGGAACATTATGACACACATACTCACAAAAGGAAAGTTGACTCATTTTTTTATTTTTTTTTAACCAGCCATAATTTTGAATGAATGCAGTGATTCAACGATGTAAAAGCCATCTACATCAAAACAATTAAAAAGGCACGTCCATTCATATAATGCACACTATTCAGAATGGAGCTCGTTGGTACGGTATTGACTTTTTGCATAACCTAGTTGTCATGCCCACATCCTGGATTTTCACATACCTGGCGCAACCAATAGGCAGTACACAGTATTATACATTTGTCAAAATCACCAGACCAAGGGATGGAAATCCGAGATAAAGAGATGATGAGAAATAAATACAAAAGAAAAAGATTTGAGACAATGGTCCTTATTCACAGGATCTGTAATAGTCTCAGAAGGACTTGAAGAAGAATGCTTGTTGTGTTGTAAAATGGACAGGTGGTTTCCCATTACAACAAAGATGTCATAA
This sequence comes from Dirona pellucida, assembly GCA_030265205.1. Lineage (NCBI taxonomy): Eukaryota > Metazoa > Mollusca > Gastropoda > Nudibranchia > Dironidae > Dirona > Dirona pellucida. The sequence goes on along the minus strand of JARDUL010108618.1, from coordinate 4,376 downwards.
ACATACAACAGTCAGCTTCACTTACAGCAGCTTTGACTACTACATTATATGGAACATATGGATATAGATTTTGAGCGACATAATCTTTAGATGTCAATGTCGCATACAATATATAATGAATGGTCCGTAACAGCCATTGCCATTATCATCAAATAATACCACAAATCCCCATAATTTAGACCATATTAAATAAAATTTCTTTACGTTTTCTTTTACTCACCACCAGAAGCATGTTCGCTTTTAAGACAGTGTGGTGAGAGTGAGAGAGAGAGAGAGAGAGAGAGAGAGAGAGTATATCGCAAGAAAGTGCTTGCTAATGAAGTACGAAAGCTTCTGTCAGCACAAAAGACAACACTGCATTTGAAGCTTTAAATAGCACTTTAAAGGACAACAGCACCATAGAAAAGCCTTTATACATTCAACTTAGAAGAGCAAAATAATTTTTTTTTCTCCAAATATTTATGCACTGCTATCTAGGATGTGAACAACTTGCTATTCCTATAGAGCGATAAAGCTAGTTAGAATGGACCCCGAAATCACATAGCCAAGATTATGTTACGAGATGATAGAAAGACACTAATCCATTTGGACCAGCAAGACACTACTGCTTCCAGTCAGCCACAAAACCACCATGACAAATCACTTTTTATAATAAGTTAAAAACAAAACACGAGACCAATGCTTCGACTAAGTACTAGTGTCATGATTGCTTGCAGCCGAGAAATTTACTCTGCCTACTCTTTTTGGATTTATGAAGCGTCGATTTGGTAGCCGTAGCACAAGCTCCTCCCTGTCCATCCTCATTTGTCTCCTCCTGTCCAACATTTTTGCTCACCGCCTCCCCTGGGGCGACATGGTCAGCTGAAAATATAAATATTCTTGTTTGTAACAAGTTGTTTGAAAATGTCCAAATTTGCAATATATAAATCATAACCAAATATGGCGGGCAATATTGAAATCATCAATGAGATATAATTAATTATCTTAAACATGACATGAAATAGTTGCAGACAATGGGTTTTTTTATTTCAAACTATCCAATTTACTTATGTTTAGCATCAAATACATGTTCAACAACATGACGATGTAATAATATAATTGTAAAGAGACTCAAAACCCCCTTTTCTTTCATTCATCTGGATACCATCATTATTCTGTCCACATAATTTAGAGAAAAAAATCAATCATCGGACTGCATAGAGAAGTCAAAGCACTTAAGACTTGTTCATAACAGGGTATTAAGTAGAGAATGATCTAAGGTAATAACTGTCATACCATGCACAAGATATCTAATTTAATCTCAAGCATTCAGTTATATCATTTTGTTTTCAACTTTCCATGAACTAAAAGATTGCATTAGTATTGTTGAAGCCTTTACATACACAAAATGTGCCGGCTCACAGCCATCATCATTTGAGGATGAGGCCACATACTTAAGGTAGGGACCAAAACCATTGTTCTATGTCTTTGGAAGGTTGGCAAGAATGGGTAACTGTTTAGAAAACACAAACACACACTGTCATCACGTTGTGTCAATCTCAATATTTTGAATCAACAGAAATTCACACACAGACATTGAAAGGTATAATAGATTATTGACGAACAAAGAGAGAAATCCACGCACCATTGTTTTGCATTGCTTCCCTCCTTTCAAATGCCTGAAATGAGTTTGAAGCATTTCTAGCATGGAATACATCCTCTTCTTCGTCTTCTTCATCTGCTAAGTCCTCCCCATAGTGCATGGTGTGGAGACACTGGATGACAGTCATAGACCTGACAGCGTCCTCTCGGGTGTCGCTCCGAGGTGGAATCATCACACGGTCCAATAAACGAGGATGCTGCTTAATGACCCACCTGAACAGACAAATAATAACACAATTGAATTGTACAGCATCAAGGCTGGGCAACGTAAGGATTCCATTTGGAAGGAATGAAACAAATACCCCAGCAATCAAATTATCTTCTTGTGTATCATAATTCTATAGCAGAACAATTCTTAAAAATATAAAGCTCCTGTTGGTGAAAACAAATTAACAATAATAATAATAACAATAAAATAATAACAATCCTAATTATGCATTAAAAATCAAATCGAGAAAATGAATTAACTGGGAAAACACTCACGGATGCTGCTTAATTTGCTGTAAGTTGTATCTTTTAGATGAATCATAGTCCAACATTCCTGAGAAAAAGAGAAAGAAAGCGAAGAGGATGTCAATATCTAATGAATATATTATAAGCAAATATTCTTCAAATTAAAAAAATACAAGGTTTCGGACAATGGAGATGCTTCAGATGGCGTCGGTGGCTTAACAGTGAGCACCACTCGAATGTTGGTGTTGTCAAGCCATCGTGGCTAGTGACCGCCTGGGTTCTAAACCCGTCAACGACAAAAAAATATATACATAATGAAATGTATTGGCTCACCAGCGCTTGTGTCCTTAGGTAAGACACTTTGCCCTACTTACCTCGTCCTATCGGAGACGGACGTTAAATTCGGAGGTCCCCTCGGGTGTAAGCAGCGTTTGTCCTTGCCCAAAAATTGTATTCGCGTCTAACAGGCAGCGTGTGGCGTATTGAGTGTTCTGTTGCTTACCCGGGGTAAATGTGCTATTGTAAAGCGCTTAGAGCATGGCGATGATCGTGGATAAGCACTATATAAATGCCATTTATTATTATTATTATTATAAACTGGGCACCATATTTAATATGAATTAATGCCGTACCCTTAGTGTAACTAAGGCAAGCAAAACAAGACCCTGCCCCCCCCCCCCTCAACAACAAACACAAAAACCCACAACAATAGACCCTTCCCCCCCAAAAAAACAACAACTTTTTTCTGTGATTAATGGACCCATTGCATGAAGTTACTATCTGCTTCGCTGGCAGGGAAATTAAGTGTTAAAATGTCATAACTTTGGCACAATTTAGCACACAGGCCTACCACAAGAATGAATAGTTAACAAAGTTTATACATTGCGTAAGTGAAAAAAAAGAGGCAAGCAGAAACCAGGGGGGGGGGGAGAGAGAGAGACTTACCTTTAAGTAGCTCAGAAAGATGATCTGAGATGCCCTCTGGTATAGAAAATACTCCTTTGCCTATATTTTCAAAAAGTGTATAGATGTTGTCCCCTTCAAAGGGATATTTTCCACTGGTTAGATTGTATCTGAAATCAAAGACAAAACAAAGTTACCAAAAGGTTCAACAACTTTGCACAAAACTTCCCTTACTTTCACTTTGATGAGGGTTGCAAACGTTGAGGTATAGCACTTTAAAAAAATATATTACGCAAGATAAGATAGATAATGTAAATCTTTATTAATTGACAAATAAACATAAGACTTTGAAATTGTTACTGCATACACATGAACATAAATATTCTAGAGACATTATTCACTCCTACTTCATTTATCACATCTTCAACTCATAGTTGTGTACAGCTGAAGGTAAAAAAGGTTTTCTGCATCATTCTTTTTTATGCTTTCATAAACAGCAAACACCTACTCCTGTGACTTGTTTAAATTTGTCAATGAAGTGGGTGAGACTCATCTTCCACTTCCTCTATCTTATCAATTTTTCTATTACATATTTTTTTCTTTATAAACATTCAAATGATTCTAATCCCTTTCTCTCTTAACATTTTTATCTACAATAAGTAGTAGCTTTAAATGTAGATTTAATTTTTTTACCCCCCCCCCCCCCCCAACACATTTAAACCCTCTTTTTGTGATCCTCCTCCACTCTCATTATTTCTTTAAAATTATACAAGTAATGGAAACCAATTATAATGACTTACAAAGTAACTCCTGAGGACCAGATATCCACTTTGAAACCTGAAAACACCCTCAAGCCATTTGCGATTTCTGGTGGTTGAAAGGCTGGAGACCCCTGGCTAGTGTGACACTCATCATTCCGTGAGAACCTGTCTAAGGCCTGCAAGAAACATAAACACCAGACTTACTTCATATGTGTGGGTATAGGTATTTGAATTCATAAGTCATTGAAAACAACAACTAAAAATAGTATCCAATACTCTAATTGCCCTTTTATGCCCACCACTTTCATAAAACAAAACTGCCCTGAGACCGTATTATATGTCATCATGCATCCACATAGCCCCCCCCCCCCTCCCACCACAAACCGTCATTTTGACATTCGGCTAAGTGCTCAGTTTTCCTGCCCCCCTACGACTTAGTGCAAAGACAAAAACAACTGCAAGACCTTTCAAAGCAGTATTTAAAAAAAAGAAAGATTTAAAAAAAAACCCCATGAATGTTAGTGTCCCTTACAATTAACACTAGAGCTGGATCTTAGTCGTAGAAAGCGAGTGTTGCAATTCACAATTCTTTTTTTATCGGCGTCTTGCAAACTCAAT
>JARDUL010108396.1:0-11199 GCA_030265205.1 Dirona pellucida | reverse complement strand
CCACCCCCCACCCCCAGCTCCAAAGTTTATGTTTCTCAGATGGCCTAATATTAGTTCCTATAATCTAGTAAGAGAGACGATGCCACAGTGGATGAAACAATTATAGAATCAATGTATAATGTGTCCGTAGCTCCTTTAATCACCCCTCAAAGCTGACCGAGAATTTACGACCATTGGGTGTTCATCCTACTGTCATAAGTACCTGTGTTATTCTTTGACATCTGGTATCAATGTCTAAATATTGAGCCTTGTAAAATGTTGGAATAATCAGATGTTTCTGTTACTGTCCATTGTGTTGCCTGAATGATTATCAATAGTCTGTCTGCCTTAGCTCTGGTTTGTTGTCTGTGACCCAATTGTATGCCACGTATTGATATGACCTTCTTATATCAATAAACAGTCGACGACTTTGTTCAAAGTCCAAACTAACCAGACCAATAAATTATATCCCTCCTTCCCCTCTACAATCAAACACATCTCACTAAACAAGTAGAAAAAAGATTGAACCATTGTTGTTTTTTGTTTTATTTTTTGTTTATGACTTCATCCCACCTGTCATTGAAGTCTTGTTGATATTTTGTCTTAGGTTGTCGTTTGCTACCTTCGGAGATAAGGATATTGACACAAGTCAATTTTTGTTTTATCATTGAAGAGGGATGGAGCCAATGTACTCGACACCAAAGGTAATACGGAGCTAATGTCTCAACTAGTTTATAAGCCCTAGTGGGTAAATTAGCTCTTGACCCACATCTGTTACAATGTCGTCACGTTGGGTGTATTCAAATGTCACTCGTTTATATTTACAATGGGGCTGACACTGAAACGATTCACCAAAAAGAGAAGTTAATAATGTAATGGCAAAATGAAATCTTTTAGAAATAGAGCTGTTGAAACTGACCATTGAAAATTATTATAGTAAATGTGTAAGTGCTGCAGCAGCTTCTGTTGCCACATTAAAAGGCCAGATGAGGACAGAATTTATATTCATTGTGAATGTATTACAGGCATGAAATTATGCATTACTGGTGTTATTTCATTATCGGTCACCAATGGCTGAAATAATTAATTGACAAAAGGTACAGAATGTGGGCCTGCCATTTAATATGCCACTACTTTTCCATCTTTTAGTGGAAACCGAATGACGAAACTCCCATGACGACCCCATGACAATTGTCGACCCCAGGACCACTGAGGACGACCCAAAAACCACTGAGCATGAGCCCATAACCACTTAGGACGACCCCAAAATCACCGAGGACGACCCCAAGACAATAATTGATGGCAATATGACTTATTCGAAAAGTAAGGCAGAGGGAATATTTAGATTTACTTAGACGTAGAGTGCGGGAAGGAGTAGTTCATTTTAATTATCAATAAAATGCGGCGAAGGAAATTTTCAAATTTACTTAGATATAGAGGTCGGCTGGATGAAATATTTAGATTTACTTAGTCGTAGAGTGTGGGAAGGAATATTCAATTGTAATTATTCGTCAAGTCTGAGAACATTTAGATTTACTTTGACATAAATTACAACTGGGGGAATATTCTATTTTAATTATGGAGTACGGCAGAGGGGAGTAATCAGATTTACTTGTGTGTTTTGTGCAACCGGGCAATATTTGAATTCACTGAGACGTAAAGTATGGACGAATCGTTTTATTTTATTTTGACGTAAAGTGCTGCCGACCGAATAAAGTATTGGATGAAAAGGCTAAGGTTAGCTGAGAGGAACATTTCTAGCTGGATTTGTTTGCAATTATTTTTTCATTGTAGACATGAAGTTTGACACTGTTGTCCGACACAGTATTGTCTAGCACCGAATCTAAGCTAGTCTAGTGTTCCAGTTCCAGATTCGTACTCGCACTCGAATAATACAATGGCTTTTCAATGTGAAGCCTTTGAAAGAATGGCATTCGCCTTCAATCCCACATTTGGCAAGTAGCCAATCATTGCAGACAATAATCTAAATTGCCTAATACAGGACCACTATCTGGACTTGAATAGTTCTCTCTCCTGGCAGGCATTAGTCTCTTTCGGCATAAGAGGAAACATATGAAATTGAAGCGTCCCCTAATTTTTTTCTTTTGATGCACACGACGAGGATGACACACGACGAGAATGACACACGACGAGGATGACACACGACGAGAATGACACACGACGAGAATTACATTTTTAATCAGTGAACAGGAATAATTAATGATGCAAGGAAAAATAAAACAGGAAAGCTGATGAAAACTAACGTAGACGACAAACTTAAGTAAACGTGAAGTTTTGCTATGTTTATTATTTTAGACCAATTGTATCGTAATCGTTAATATATTGACGGTCAAGTAATCGTCTGTATTATTTTCTATTTACTCTTCCCCTAAACCCTAACCCCATGTACTCACCCTAAACATAAACTCTAAAACCCTATCTCTGAACTACAAAACCCTAACCCTAACCCTTAAAACGCTAACACTAAAACCCAAACCCCTAAATCCCTAACACCAAAACCCTAACCCTAACCCTTAAAACCCTAACACTAAAACCCAAACCCTAACCCCTAAATCCCTAACACTAAAACACTACCCCTAACCCCAAAAACCCTAACCATAACTTTAAACCTTAACCTTAATATTACCGTGGTCCTTCAATACTGATTTCAACTAACGCCCATCGGATAGTCAAAATTAATAAATTATATCTAGGTATAGCTAAACTTCACGTTTGCCGAAACTTGCATTTGGAGACTGTTTATTAGGGGAAAGGTACTTGCATTGTGATTTACATAATTGCAGTTGGTGGCTAATCGAGAACATTCATCTAGACTACTTACCTCATCTCTAGACGTCTAACTAGATCTAGAGTAGATGACGTATCTTTTCGTCTATAAATCATGACATGGTAGATAAGAAGTCTGTATAGGTTTATCTAGACTTACTTTAGATCTTGCAAATTGGCAATTATTCCAACATAATAGGCACGAGTAAGGGAACACATCATTCCATAAGCAGAACAATCACCCTAGATTTTAAATTTATTTTAAAGACGTGGGCCATTAAGCTAGACATCTAGACCTCTGTCTATAGTTTCCATTTTCCATCGATTCGAGAGGGACAGACTTAATGAAATAGAATATAGACCTATCTAGTCCAGAGGTCTACAGCTAGAATGTCTTCTTTTTTTTATAACCCCAAAAAATGTCCAATTCATTATGGACAAATCTAATTCATCTCATATTGTTGTTATGCTATTATTGTATTGGTGTTTTATCTATTTGTAAGATTCGCAAAATATTCATGTAAATGTTGATTTGGCCCATGGCCTAAAAGTAAATAAAATCTTGAAAAAAGCTTGAATCGTATATTATCTTATATATGAAAGTAAAGCCCACAGATGGGTACCATTTTTTCAAAGTGAGGCCTGCATCAGTCCTCATAAATCTACTTTACTTACACTCTACCAATCTTTCATTTAGATAAGATGACGACTGCACTTTATGTCTAATCTCATTCTTCTACATTTTCCTTCGTGGTCTTAATTGACCTGTTGCGAGATCCATTGTCTTCCTAGTCTAGGCCTTTCTACGTCACCATAAAGTTTCACCACGAAATGTGCAACGGAATGACACTTTGCTCTCGGTGTATTAAACCTTGTACACCTTTGTTAAAATAATGTTATGTTCAGCGTTCTCTGGCTCCAGGACGCATCCACAAAATAAAGTCGTTATAATTCTTTAACCAAGCTTGTTCCTTTGGCGGTGGTTTCACAGTTTTGATTTTGTGTCTGATATATTTTTATTATCTAAATCGGTCACTGTAAAATTGGAAGTCTTGTTGCAGAGTCTCAAAGAGATTTATGACTTGATTCGAATACAGTAAGTCCATGTTTGATCCCAAGCCGGGTGGTTATCATGAGCCTTGAGAGTTTCTCAAGGCTCTGGTCTTTACAAGCCACATTTCAGATGCAAGTTATTCGAGGTACTGTTATATACTGCCTCATTGGTAACATTTCCAGTTTCTATAGATGTTCAAGTAATCGTTTGTAATATTTTCTATTTACTCTTACCCTAAACCCTAACCCCATGTCCTCACCCTGAACATAAACTCTAAAACCCTATCTCTGAACTCCAAAACCCTAACCCTTAAAACCCTAACACTAAAACTTACCATGTTGTCTGGTCCAGATATGTGTAATATTGAACAGTGTATTGCTTCTTGGACCAAACAAGGTTTATTGGCACAGTGGGCTGATTCCCTGCTTGCCTTGATAATCTTGATCTATAGATTTTCCAGTTCTGTATCAGGCCATATTATGTACTTGTGGGGCACAGACTTGCACTTAACCTGGATACGTTTTACCTAGTTCTGCACATCGATGCCTTCTGCCTTGTACACTGTCCTTGGCTGGTCCCAACACTCTTTGATTACGGTACTAAGGGAACAGATAACAAAACAAACAAGCTATCATTTACGACCTACTAACATCGTAAAAAAAGCGTTTAAAAAGACTCATATTCAACATGTACCATTGTAACCTAAATATGGGTTGGATTCACCATTTTTTCACATGGATTTCAACCAGTGTCCTCTCATTTCTATAGACTAAGTCTTTTTATCTTCATTTCTTTTATTCTAGAGCCTCTGAAATATTCCTCTTATATCTACAGTTTAGTGTATCGATGAGGCGCATTATAAATGTACAGTTTTGCTGTCATCTTTATTATCATTATGGCTAGGTATAATAATCACCATCACCATTATCAACATCACCACCATATATATAATATATATTATCCCCCCCCCCACCAAAAACAAACGTTTTTGTCTTTTTTCTGCCCTGTTTCGAAACCAGAAGAAGTCCCTTGAAAGAAGAGCCGAATTCATTTAAGTTTAAGACGTTGGTTAACTTGCAACAGGCTCCTAGACTTGCATCATTTATCCGCATCAGACAGTGTCATTTAAATACGACGATGGACTTACAATAAGTCCATATCCCTCGTGAAAGTATCTATAACTAGAACTAGAAGCTCTCATACATTTATCCACTGGCAAAGTCCTTCCCAACTCTCCTGATAGTGTAGGCTAGAGATCCCTGATAACATAATATTTACCTGTCTGGTAGCTGTAGCCGTGTACTAATTCACACCTGTGTCAAGTAAAGAAAAATGTGTGTAAATACACTTTCCCAAAGACTCAACCTGAGTCCAGCATTTGCATGATCTTAATTTTAGGCATACTGCTTTCAGGCCACAAGTACACGGTTTTAAAACATATATTATGCCTGGGGTTGGGTAACATCCGCCTATGATTTTAAATATGGTGGGAAGCATAATTTAAACATACAATAGCAATATGATGTGTGAGGAAAGTAAGTAAAATTAATGCGAGATGTTCGCTTGGCCCATTGTTGAGCTAAACAAAACAAGGGATTCCCTCGGCCCTTGTGACGTCAAAGTCATGTGACATCATGTTGATGTTAGGTAAGGACTACCAATGGCCTGTTAAAGTTTAATGAAGCATTATAAAAATTCATCCCTTTTCCATAAATAGATTCCCACTTAGAATATTTTATGGATAACTCATCCATTTTTTTATTGACACAAGACAATTGAAAAGGGAAAGTTCCGTTTTGAAAATCAAAACAAAGTTGGGAAACCCCTCTCTTGGGACTACCCTATTTTCACCCCTTACATCCCAACATTCTTTGCACAGTTTCCCTAAAAATATTCATCATGGCGGACTAGTTTTGAAATGGTCAAAATACGACTTACTGAAATCTGCTTTCTCTGATTACGTTTTAACATTTGCATCGATTTTTCTGTTCGGTAAGTGAAACAAGACTAAACTATTATTCTGACCCTTATCTTTTGTGAATTAGGGTAATTTCTTACTTGTACGCGCCGAATATCTGTGTTTAAATTGACCATATGTGGGGAAAAAATGTCAACATTGTCTGCTAGCTTTCGAGCTCATGAACTGCTCACGGACTCCGTCGTGTTTTACTGTCTGGATTTCAATTCCATTCATTTTACAAACATTCTCGAGGCTTGAAATAGATCCTAATTTAATTTGTGTGTTATATGTTAGCCTATTTTACACGATTTGTTTGATAATTTAGCCGCTTCTGTAGATTCACTTCTAACAGCTGTTTCGCTGAGCTTCAGCAAATTATGAAAGTGAAACTTGGCAAGAAATTATTGTGGTCAAGTCTTGAGAATTCTAGACTATATAATTCAACGAAGTATGTATCGCAAAAGCAGTAAATGAGATTTGCAAGTAAGTGAGAGATCTATTTTGTAAGTAATTGATGAAAAGAATGTCAGTTTCAGTTCGGTTTCAGTTTCAATTCTAGTGTAAAAATGAAAACCACCCTCCTGTCTTCTTACCTCTTCTCAGTTTTTGTTTTGTTCAGTTTAGTGACTTGTGAGCTCATTTTTCTTCCCTATTGCAATTTATAAGTATGTGTCTGTGTTAACAGGTTGAGTATGGTGTGTAATATATATATGCACTGGGAAGTGGGAAAAATGAGAGGGGGGGGGGGGGGGGTGTGCATTTTGTTGTGATGGCCCAAGGGTAAGAAAGGAGAAGACAGTGGATACAGCATTTTCATGTTAATTTTAGTAATACTGAGTGAGTAATGTAGTGCCTTTTGTTGCATACGGAATGATCTGGGTTCATTTTTGTCTCTTTGTTGCCAAACTTGTGCATTATATAGCTACCTTTAATTGCTATATTTCTTTGAATGATCCTGTGAAAATTACCCTCATCATACTACTACTACCTTACATTTAAAGACACTTGCTTACTTTAGTGAACCTCTAGCTAGTCCTTGTTTACTTCAGATCTGTCTGTGAGAAGTGTGTTATAATTACTATCCTATTTCTAATGGTAGAAAAGTTGTACCTGGTACTAGTGGTGATCGAAGGGTAGGGATTATTTATACTCGTATCCTAGAGTTGAATACAAATAAGTAGCTACTGACTTACCTAGTCTCAAGAGTAAAATAATGTCTTGTTATTTGAAGTGGGAATGAAAAAGTGAATAAAGCTTGGGGGAGTCAAAGTGTGTAGAGACAGTGGTGAGTAGTGACTCACAGACAGATGACAACAAACACTGGGCTGACACACAGGGATAGGTAGGTACAACACAACAGTTGTGAGTACATTCGAGAGAAAACAGGCTATTTCAAAATAGCCTTTTTCATGATAGCCTTAGATCACTATGCTACCAATTTTACTGTATACAGAGAGTTCAAGATTTATCCATCTTTTATCACCTCTTGAGCAAAACCTTGTCTTGTTGGTTTCCCCACTTACAATTTAATTTATCCTAAACTTGAAAGTGTTTCAGATATGCTTGTGAATGCGAATAGCCATACTGTTGTTGATTAATTGCTCGTCTTTTACTCTTACTATCTTTTAATCTCATTGTTATTATAATAGTAATATCTCTTGTGTCGTACCCATATTTGACATAATGGCTGTGTCTTGTGTCGTACCCATATTTGACATAATGGCTGTGTCTTGTGTCGTACCAATATTTGACATTTAATGGCTGTGTCTTGTGTCGTACCCATATTTGACATAATGATAATGGCTGTGTATGTTTTAAACTAATCCTGTCCATAGTATTATACCTCAATGGTTTGTCTCATGTAGCCGCAGACTACGCACAAAGGCACAAAGGGCATCAACATTAAAATCCTGACCCTATAGTGTACCCAGTTTACAAGGTGTCAAGGACACCATGTCTGGTTAGAAACGGCAGGAAATCATGACAAGCAAGCGATCAGTCCTCCAATGCTAAATGTTGCTCGAATTTTGACCAATATTATACATTTTATTGTTTCCTTCAAGTCATTGTTTTTCTTGGGCGATAAAATTTACTCCAATTGGCTCAATCGACCCAGGTGTAGAAATAGACCCCAGCTTACAGCTGGGAAAATAATCTGTGATAGACCAACGTCCTATCTAAAAAGGTCTACTGTCACTCTGACCTCTTCATGCTTCTGAAACTGGGATAAGCACCTGGCCGATGGGCCTTAAAGCTCTCATCTTTACATGTCTTCTCTACTCTACACAATTGTTAACAGGGTAGACTAGATAAATGTTCCCACCTGTGTTGAATTTTTATATTGCTATTGCTAGTGCTGGTTACTAGATCAAGTATGGCAATAGGAACAAAGCACTTTCTTCAGGTGGATTAAAGATAAAGTGTACAAAATTAATGAATATGGAGTGGGCACTGATTTTAGACATAATATCAGTATGATTTTAATGTTATGGTGGCATGGCTCGGTGGTAGCGAGTCAGTCCGCTGCTGGCGGCAAGGCGTTGTTTCTGTGGCAGGCATAGGTTCGATCCCCTCATTCTAAATTTTTAAAATTTGTTTATTGTCTCTCTCTGGTACTTCAACATTTTCATACTATTACACTAATTCATCAAAGATAGACATCTTTTAAATGCCATTAAATACTCTGGTGATAGGCTGCTTTTCATTCGCTTCGACAAATTTTATGTTTTCAATAGTGTTTTTCGATTCTTACTGGACTAAATCATTATATACACTGATTGATTGTGAAGCGCATAGAGCATAACCTGCTCATTATTATGCACTGTATAAATGCTATGTATTATTATTATTGTTATAATTATTATTATTATTATTATTATTGTTATAATATTATTATTATTATTATTATTATTATTATTATTAAAAATGGCTTGTCAGCAAACTCATTGTTTCTAAATTAATAATGATGATACTGGACAGTGGTTATAACTTTGACGTTGCATGATGGTGGTTCTTGTGAGAAATTGGTCAGTGCCCTGTTAGCTTATCTCAGATAAGACAACAGGTGTGGTAGTGTTGTCTTCTAAAATTATTCAACCAAGCGTTGTGGCAGGTCATCGTGAAATTCCGACTGTCTATTACTTAATGATTAACTGACTGGAATTATGATGCTGTGTTATGTTCCCCGTGATTGGAGTAGGGTTGACTTATATTTTACATTTTCTGTATCCCAGTCCACAGATTTTGATTTCTCAGCTTTTTCTGTTGTTCAATTGGTGAGCAAGGGTTTTGTAATAAGAGTATTATAGTTAAAATAATATTTGGGGTTTTAGGTTTTTATTATTATCTCTGTCTGCTTCTTTTGATCTCAAGGCGATTTTTGTTATTAGTTTCCTGTCACTGACATCTGACATAACTGTGTTTTAAGTCACAGTGAGTTATTCAGCTTTTATTAAATAGAAAAGAATGTCATCGTCCTTCTGATAAAAGTCTTTTTATTTTGAATGCGAAATGAAGCGTGGCAACTTGAGAAGTTCACATTATTATGAGTATGAGGATGTATTTAAAAAAAAATGTTTTTATGGTTTTGGTTTCACAACATTTTTAAACGAGCACCTATGGATATTTATTTTTACTTGCTTTAATCTCCGTAGTCACATTATTGCAGGTGCTTACCTACCTGGTTTCAGTTCTTGTGAAATAGGTATCAAGAAAATAGTATCCCTGAAAAGGTATTTGGTTGAATTGTAAGGATGTTCTGAGGTAGTCCAAAGAGACATATGGTGTGTGTGGGGGGGGGGGGGGGGTATTGTCAGGAAATTTAGAAATGGATTGGATTGGTGTAACTGCAAAGGAGTTATGATTTGGGAGGGGGAATGTATGTATTCATGATGAAACCGAATGCCGAAAGGTGTACATATTTACTCATAGTTTGCATGCATTTTGATGCTCACATGCAAATACTCAAAATACTGTATTACTGAATGCGCACAACTTCAATTTTGTATGGAAGAATCAAGTGATTACTAATTGTGTATTTACAATACTGGCCGATACTGGTATCGCTGTGTATAAATCTACCATACTTACCAAATATTGTGATGGATATTTGCACCATTTGCTCTTAGAATACCACTCGATATATTTTCCTTCTCCTTGGCGCTGGGTTAGAGTTATTTGTCGTTTACATCTGGGTCACCTTTCATGGAATAAATTTTTTTGTTGCAAAATGCAATAATTTTTACTACTTTGAATTAATGAGGAATTCATACTGGGTATTCATAAAGGAAGAAATAAAAAAATAAAGTAAACGATCAGTGATGTCACTCTCTAGATAGGATGCTGGTACCATCTCGGCCAAGAGAGGCTATCTTTTATAGAAGTATCAATGAGCTGCCGATATGAAAAGTCTCAATAACGCGTGGTTTTTATATGAGCATATAATATAGTAAAAGGGTGTGCGAAATAAATGAATATATGGAGCGGACGCTGATGGTAAATCGAGTAATAGTATGAAAACGTTACAGTGCCAGTGAGAGGCAATTCTTTTTTCATTCTTGTTTGTTGTCTCCCACTGGCACTGTGACATTTTCATACTGGTTTTTATCAATTTAGTACAGGGTCTTAATATAGCTGTGGCATTAATCGGATCAATCTGATGCTGGCCTGCATCCTGTTCATCGCTTGGCAAAGGCCCATGGTCGAAACACCACACTGTTTTGTGCTGTCATTTGTTGAAGCTAATTTACATGGTCTATATTTTCACTCAAGTTAAGATAGCTTTGGCAGGTCATTGTATTGTCTTGACCATTGAGTGTTAGGATTCCGCCTATTGATACAATGCAGGTGACGGAAATCACAGCTTCCAATGAGTGGCGGATTAGTCCAGAGGTAGTGGGCTTGTTTTCTGTTTATCGCGAGGCGGAGTTGCCGTGGCAGGCATGGGTTCGATTCCCCGGTCACCGAAAATCTTTTTTCTATTTTCTGTTCATGTCTCTCACTAGCACTGTTACATTATCCCATTTGATGATTGATTTGATCGTAACAGCCAAAATAACCTTTTTAGATGCTGCCTCAGACCTATCCCCCTTACACACCTTACAAGAGTGACACAAGCATCCCCCCCCCCTACCCCACACACATACACGCCTCCAAAATACCCCCAAAAACTAGCAACAACAACAAAAAACAAACCCCACAATGCAACCAAACAAACAAAAAACTCAACACAAAAAAACCCAACAAAAACAAAGGAAAAAACCCAAACTCAAACAAAAAAACAAACAACAAAAAAACCCTCTTATATTATTCCTTTTCTAATTTGTGTTTGGATGGGAATACATAATATATTGCTCAAATGTATCATGATTTATATATATGTATATGTATGTATATATGTGTATATATATGTGTATGTATA
>JARDUL010108285.1:0-11210 GCA_030265205.1 Dirona pellucida | reverse complement strand
TTCAGAGCTTGACATATGGCTGGTCCCTACACTGCTTATTGTGGTATAAAGGGGATTCGATAAACAAACAAACATATTATAAGTTGTAGAAATGGGTTCTATTATCAACTCATCGCTGGGGAAGTAATCTATGATAGGCCAGCGTGCTATCTAGAACTAGAAGGTGACAAATTGTCTCTTTATCTATTTCACCTAATCTAAATGTAAATAATCACCAGTTCTACGTGGTAAAAGGTTCTTCAACAAAGAACTACCAGTACCTATGTGACATGTCTGCATCTGTTTCTTGTCAATGTCGTAAGCAATGTTTCCTCCAAAAATGGTTATGATCACGATTATCTAAATTTTTAAAATCATTTTCTGTCAAAGCATGCAGCGATCTGCCCAGACATTTAGAGGGGAATATTGATGGTGAGGATGTACAACAATTTAATTATTTTAAATTAACAGGCATTTGTTACTGAAATGTTATCGACGTGTTTGCCTTCTAAAACCATACATCTTTTATTACTTTCAGCTTAACTTCTGTGATTAAAAACAGTTAAAGTCATTCTTCTTATTGGTGTGTTCGAATCCTGGCTGAAGCTATTGATGTTGAGTACTTTGGAAAGACTCTTTACACATTTTTTTCCTCACTTGGCGCCAGTGTAAATGAGTACCCATCTACAGGGGGAAAAAATATATTGTCAGTTTGCTAGTATGATGCAGCCTAGCAGGTTGCTCTACTTAATGTTCCCCAGGCAGTTGAGAGGGATATTGAATGGAACTGCCTGCTAGGGGATAAATGATGTGAAAAATGTGAGCCTGTGCTTGTAAGGAGATACAGGAGTGTAAACCTATCATTTAGCATTATGTGACATTGATATCTTTCAGAACCTGGCTGATCTCGTGGCTCTTCAGCAGAAGATGAAATATTATCAGCAGGTCAAGGACGGAAAATATACAATGATTTGCCGCACACCGACAGCACTGGACTCAGAGAACAAGAAACAGGAAGACCGTCTACAAGCTCTGACAGCTATTGTTGATCGCTTGAACGAAGAGTTCCCCCGCGCTCAGCCTGCCCTGAGAAAGGTTACCGTTACTCTAAGGGCCAGAGGTGCACCTCAACCAGATGAGGCTTAGACTAAAAACGATAATATTTGATCTTATGGTATTTTTACTCACACTCACAGATAGACAAGAATTTGTTAAATTATGATATTTTTAAAGTTCAGATTTTGGACGAGTAAATCAGACATTTTAAGAACACAATACTCTGTTTTTAGTCAAATTGTGATTTGGAGGTATATTAGTTTTTTTAACCAAAAATAAAATAAAAAGTTGTAAAAATTTGAGGAAATATATTAAGACAAAATTCAAAAGAGTG
Organism: Dirona pellucida; assembly: GCA_030265205.1. Lineage (NCBI taxonomy): Eukaryota > Metazoa > Mollusca > Gastropoda > Nudibranchia > Dironidae > Dirona > Dirona pellucida. The sequence goes on along the minus strand of JARDUL010108285.1, from coordinate 9,841 downwards.
AGTATATGGAGGTAACAATAATTTGGTTTTGATTAAAAGATGGATTCATCACAAAACTGTATTATATCGGCCTCTCAACTACCTGAATAAGATATATTTATAAAATTCAAGTAAAATATTGACATTGACATGTTCTAGTTCTAGCGATGTGTTTGTGGCGAATTCTCCAACTGTGAAAAAAAGGTTGACATCCAGGCATAGTAGATATTTTTTTGACCTTATCTGACTTGTCAATAAACAGTGTACGGTACCTATTGTTTATGAACCCTTACATTGCCACGTTTAACTATTGTCAAAGCTCTTTATGACCATGATTTATATCCGGACGACAGTCCAGATGACTTAAGTGTCGGACATTTAAACAACTTATCTTTTTTGTTGTTGTGAAAAGCATATTATTTTTCAGATTTCCCATGAAATGGCAGCCAAAATGTATTAGTATTTTGGGTAAAAAACTGATGGCAACTGAAATGATAAACAGTGTATTGTTCATAATACCACTAAATACCTGGTAGAATGATCACCTGTTTGTTCTAAAGTGCAATCCATAAAAACCCTGGCTCTCTTCATGCAGTATCTTGTACACAATTCAAGACAATTGTTGTATTCTATTGACAGGTCAAAATAAGCATCAACAAAAAAAATAAAGAAGAAATTTATGTTGATATTCAATGATATCTCTCTTGAATTAAGTTTGATACGTATTGATAAGCTTGGCAAGTCGATGAATTGAAAGGCAATAGGATATTTTATGTACTACTTATGTTTGATTCACAACTGACAAGAGGATGCATGGAATCTACCCTCATGAATGACTGAACTCAACAATTTAAATCTGTGATAATAGTAATAGTAATAGTAATAGTAATAGTAATAGTAATAGTAATAGGATAAAGAATAAATTCATTAAAAAAACTGGATGAATAATATAGATTCTGAAAAAATAAGAAACAGCAATATTTTCAATTGAAGTCTGAAGAGTCTTCTCTAGACTTCATAACTACATTCATTTTATTTTTATGTCATGTACTGCTTTGAGTACCGTATATATATGTTTCTGTTGCGTCCTGTTGTCCTGTATTGAATGACCATTGTATAAATTGTCAGCATTCTTTCATCATGTTTGTTGAACAACTGTAATAAATATGATGAAAAAACTTTAATACTTTAATTTTTGTTTTTCAGTTAAAATAGTTCAATAAAAGCCTTTATTGCTCTTACTCTTAGTAGTGTTGAGACGAGATCTGTTTGGTATCTGACACACACGGTTATGTTGAAAATAAACATGTACCGAGTACTAGCTAAAACTAGAAGTAAGCATGGACCCTTCCTGATTACTTCCTGAATGCAAAAAATTTTACATCAACACTCAAGATGCCCCATTTATGGACAATAAAGATAATTGTTATTATTATTATTATTAGTAGTAGTAGTAGTAGTAGCAGCAGCAGCAGCAGCAGCAGCAGCAGCAGCAGCAGCAGCAGCAGCAGCAGCAGCAGTAGTAGTAGTAGTAGTAGTAGTAGTAGCAGTAGCAGCAGCAGCAGCAGCAGTAGTGGTAGTAGTAGTAGTAGTAGTAAAAAACCCAATTAAAAAAAGTATGAACACTTTCATGTGAAACTTCAATTCTTAACATTAATAAGACTGATGATACTGATACAAAAATATGAACAATCTCTACTTTAACATAAATTCACATAAGATTAATCAAACTGCCAAAGAAAATGAACAATCTCTAGAGCAATGTTCAAATTTTACATGTACGCATATATGAGTGCTAATTTCAATGACTGGTACCCAACCAAAGAACTCCTCAGAAAAACATATTGAAATAAAAAGGGTCCTTGTTGGTGAACAGATTCTGAATTGCTATGCTAAAGTTGGACAATTTCAAGGTTATTGAATGAATTAATGAATGGCATTTAAATAGTGCTTATCCATGATCGCTACCCTGTTCTAAGCACTTTGCAGTAGCAGTAGTAGCACACTTGCCCCGTAAAAGCAATGGAACACTTAACATGCCACACGTTGCTCAATAGGCGCAAATATAATTTTCTGGATAAGGACGACGTTGCTTACAACAGAGAAGTTTTCCAAATTTAGAGTCCAATTAGAAGGAGGTAAGCAGGGTTAAGTGTCTTAACTAAGGACACAAACGCTGGTGAGCCAATACGCTTCATTATGTATAAATACTGTCATGAGATTTTTGGGTCCAAGGCGGTCATCCATCCATTCACTATGTTGCTTCATACCATCCAGCTGTATTCACTATTTGCCTACCGAATTCATGGTCACTTCATTTTGTACCGTTTTATACGTTTTAACTGCAGCCCATGTGAGGATAATTTTTGATGCAGGAAAGATTTTTCCCCAAGTCATGAATCAGACATGCGCCACAGCTGCCAGAGTTTGATAGGGAGCTCTTAACGGACAAAATCCACATCTGGTGGCAAATATACATCTGATCTATTTGACCACAGGAATTTGGTTACGGGTGGAAGCATTGCATCTGGTTTAAGGGTGGGTGAGTAGACAGAAACAAATACTGTACGACATTTCCAATACGTACAAAAACAATTTAATTGTGAGAGTTCCAGAAGAAAAAAAATTGAATTGTGAGTTCCAGACAGTTATTTTTTGTGGTTTTTTATTTGTTGTACATATATAATATCTTCATTTTTGGGGGGCCTTGCCCCTCTACATGATGATATGAATAGTATCAAAAATCATTAAAATAACAATGATGACCTGCCGAAGCTATGTTGATCAATACAGAGTATGCTAATTAGCTTCATTAACTGACAGCACAACACAACAATGTTTCGAACATAGGTCTTTGACAAGCAACAATAAACAAAGAACCGTCACAAGTAAAATAATATAGTAAAACGAAACTATGTTGACTTGAGTGAAAATAAATACATGAGCGGTCGACCAATTGAAGTTAATTAACATACTATTTCTAGTGCAGATCATCTTCCTTACAGGGACCAGGTATCCAATCTCTAAACCTGGGTCTAGTGATCATTCAGAGTAAAGCACCTTGTTTGTTTGTTATCCTTCCCTATAGCACCGTAATTAAACAGTGTAGGGACCAGCTCTGTGTCTGGCCGAGGACAGTGTACAAGCAGAAGGCATTGATGCACAGACCCGGGTAAAACTTATCCAGGTTAAGTGCAAGTCTGTGCCCAGTCAGTAAACATGACACGATACAGAGCTGGAAAATCAATGGATCAAGATTATTAAGGCAAGCAGGGGATCAGCCAATTTGTGTAGAGTAAAGCACCTGACTTCTAAAAATGTTAGCATCCCCAATCATTGTCATTATTGTTAATTATAGCTGATTCAAGAGGGACAAAAATCACTGGGTGTGAAGTGCAAACTGTAGTATGCCAAAGTAATGGAAATTAAGCATCAGGTAGTTGGAAACGAAACAAATCCAAATCCAAAACACCATCCATTATATTTCTATTATTATTATAGTTAACTTAGGCCTATATAGCGCACAAATGTACAAAGCACACCAAGGCACTCAAACAATACAATAAAAAGCAAAATGTTACATATCATACATCATTAGTACAAGCAAACAAAGCAATAGCACCTCCCTCCAAAGTAAATACTGATAAATAAATACATAAAAACAAAAGTGATAATAGTAGATCTAAATAAATAGATAGCATATCAAATCAGAGCATCACAAAATACAATTTGGTACATTTCCAACAAAGTTAACTGTCTTCCACTTCCACTATTGACCTATACCTCAAAAATCAACTTGACTTGATCAAAATTGTCTCATGTAAAGATGAGATAAGATATCTTTATAACCCAAAATGGGCACTACTTGTTCTTAGACAGAAACACTGACTCAGGGACTCAGGGACTCTCTCTGACGTTCACTATTGTCTTTCTTCCAGAGTCATTTCGTAATATTCAAAAGTGGAAATAATTTAACAATGAAATATGTTGAGATTCATACTTTCTCTTGATCACCACGGCAGGAAACCTCTGCCAGTTGATTACATACATGAGATGAGGGGCAGGAGCAACATTAAGGCTGCAGTAAATCTTTTAATTTGTCAATGTGAGCAACACTGAATTTTATTTCAGAACAATAAAGGCGTTTTGACACAGTAGGCTGATCTCCTGCATGGCTTAAATTCCTTCTTGTCATCCATGCATCATGGTTAAAGTGCTTGTGAGTTTGTATGTATATAATTGATTTGTCCAAGGCTGAGCATGCTGCTGGCTGATAAAGTTTTGCAGTTTAAAAAAGATTTCAGACAGGTAACAAAACAAAAGAAAACTGTTTGTTTGTTATCTGTTCCCTATAGTACCGTAATTAAAGTGTAGGGACCAGCTCTGTGTCTGTCCGACGACAGTGCAGAGTGCATTGATGCGCAGACCCAGCTAAAATGTATCCAGGTTAAGTGCAAGTCTGTGCCCCACTAGTACACACGGCCTAATACAGAGCTGGAAAATCTATGGATCAAGATTTTAAGGCAAGCAGGGGATCATCCCACTGTGCACAAAAGAAAACTACCCTATCTAAATTACAATCTAATCATCAAATCATAATAATGCAAGACGCTCCGATTTATTGTGGGGCTTAAAGATCCCATGTGAGGAAAACTAATCCTAAACTGATGTCTGCCCAGATCATGAATAATGCATGCACCGCTGCTGCCAGGACAAGAATCTGTGTCATAGGTCACATAGCAACACCCTGATACACTGCCGCCATCAAAATATTCTGCTTCAGGAGGGAAAAAAACATTGGTCCCATCTGCCAATGTAAATTTAGTTCCTGGTGGGACAGTGAACCAGTTTGGCTGGTAGTAGCTATATCGAAGGGCATACTCTGGATCTGTCGGAAAGGAGATAACCATGTCGTCAGGAAGCAGGAATTCGGTTCCAGGGCACGGATGAAAATTGTCATTATCGTCTTCAGACATTGTGGGTCCTAATAATTCTTTTTCACTTTCAGGGTATTTGGACCAAGGGAAAAGAGGTAAGCGGCATTTCAGTGCTTTCACGTTATCAGGATAACCCTGATGCAAGGGATAAGTAAGATGTTGAACTTGTCCAAGTGTGATCCTTTTGCTGCATCCGTGAGGGTGAGATATCAAAATTCCTAAAGGGACATCGTACCCAGGTATTGCGTACTCTTCACTGGTGGCCTTCACAGATCTGTCTAGTTTCCGTACCAATTCCCTGTCATGAGTGAAACATTCGACATGACACAAGTCACTGACATATGTGTCCATTGCTTTTTTACCTGTATATTTCAAAACCTTACAACCGTAAAGATAACTGATTCCCTCTTTGTTATTGTCTGAATCATAAAAACAATCAAAGACAGTATGGGCTACTTCAGAATCATCATAAACTACATGCGTAGCAGTCCTCACGATAGCTTTCCAGTATTCTGTCTTAGGCTGATCTGATTTTTCACAATCATGACAGGGGCAAGGTTCATTTTTCAAGGATTCGTTTTCAGGAGTGATGTAAATTATAATTCCTGTTCCGTGTCGTGATTTCTTCTTGCTTCCTTTAAAGTTGTAATATGGATATGGGGCATCAATGTCTGCAAACTTGGGTGGACGGTGCAAACTGGTGTAGCGAACCACCACTCTTACAGTCAAATGACATTTTGCCTTGATATAGTCCATCATTTCCTGAGTCTGACGTTCTTTGGGGAGATGTTCCATTTGAAAGTCAGAAACAGGAATGAAATTTTTGTGGCCAGGATTTTTCTGACAATCTTTGTATAGAGTTTCCAATTTGTCCTTGTCATCCCCCTCAAAGGTGACCTCACACTCTGGAGTAACTGTGGCGTATGAAAAAAAGAAGCGAGAATTTTAATGAGTTCATATCATGATTCTAAGAGGCAGGTCGGAAAGCTACAAATACAACAGGCAGAGTTCTATTGGGTTACATCATCGATAGTTTTCAAATCATTTCCAGATGGCTTTGAGTTGATGTGTTAACCCAAGGGGTGCAGAGAAGACCCGTATGTATCCCGAAGGAAACAAAACTACAGATGAAATTACTTTGATCGAACTCGGCGAGGCGACCCAAAATTTTCTTGCAATTCGGTCCATCTCTAATAATAGGCCTTGGTTATAATCATCATGACCATGTTTGCCTGGTATAAAAAATAGTTAAATTGATAAGAGGCTGATACATTTGTGTCACACAAAACTTAACGCGATGAGGAGGGTTATGCTGCAGTGGGTGCCTGCTCTCTTATGGTGTCCACAGGAACATGTGAAGCTTCTGTTCAACTAACAAAAAAGGGGGTCAGCAAGAGTCAAACCGAAAGGGATATATTTATCAGTATGATAAGCCTAAGAGGCTGCTCTCCTGTACGCACCCCATTTAGAGTTGAGAAGGAAATTGAATGACGCTGCCTGTTGGGGGATAAATGGTGTAAAGTCTGTGACTGTGAGCCTGTAGATGTGCACAGGGATACAGATTACAAACCCATCTTCATCTTTGTCTTTACAATCAACTGAATTGTCACATGTGCCAGTCTCTTTCCCAAATTTTGGCTGCACAAAGAGGTAACACACACTGAGCACATTCTTCTAAAGGTTCTTAGTCTTAGGACTACAAAGATCATCTTTTACACAGCTGTTCTAAGACTACATGAGTGTAGTTACTTTACCTACCATATTTTCCTTTGGAAAACCCTGAGATGGGTAATATGGTGGCTGTGGAATGATGCAGAACAAAAATATGGTATTCAAAAAAATCTGTTTAAGGCTGCTTTCATATTCAGAATAAAATATGGTGGTGATTTGAGTGATTGGGCTAAACAAGTATGAAGTTAATTAGAGACATAAAAAAAGTAAAATCCTTTCGAGCTATGAGGCCCATAGAGCCGGTGCTTATCCCGGTTTCCGTAGCGTGAAGCGTACAGAAGGACAATATCCCTTCTGGATAGGTCGCTGGTCTATCGCAAATTACTTCCCTAGCTGCAAGCTGGTACCCATTTCTACACCTGGGTCGAGTGAGGCAATTGGAGTAAAGTTTCTTGCCCAAGAAAAACAACGAAGTGACTGGGATGGGATTCGAACCCATGACCTTCGCCATTAGAGTCTGCTGTCCTAACCACTAGGCCACCTCGCCTCCAATTACAGACATAGATGCATGGTTATATTATCCAATTAGGATAAGAGTCATAAATAATAGAAATTGAGCAGGAAGGTATCTTATCCCAGGAAGGCATTCTTTAAAATTCTTTAAATTCAAATTCTAAACTCAGATATTTCATGAACAAAATTGTGGGTACTACTATAGCTAAATAATTTATGATTTACTTACAATCAGGTTGTTTGTCACCTGTTAATAAAATTGCTAGAACATAAGTTAGGAGGCAAATAAATGAATGAATGATGAAAAAAAGAGAAGACTGAACCACAGGATGATTTTGCTAAGCTAACCTGTGTCATTATTCGCCATGTATTTTTCAAACTTGATCCTGTTGCTAAAAATAAATATGATGGTGAGAGACACTGTTATTATTGCTCCTGATACTTTTGACTTTTGTGTATCGCAATCATTCTGTTAAAACTCAGTTGAAACTGTCTATACTTGGTTTGCTTGGGCTGGTTTCCCTGTATGAAATGAGAGTAAAGTAATTGTTACAGGAGTTTTTAGTTTTAGAGACGAAATAAGAGAAAATAAGATAACATTTTTAATGATCTCAGAGGAGAAATTTGCAAAAATATATGTAATAAAATCAAGAGGATGTAGGCTTGGCACCTCAATGCCTAGCTCTAGTACTCCTACACCATATACAATGGCTGGAAAACATCTAAGAATGGTCCTAGGCCCCTTCACCAACAACAAAAATAAAATAAAACGAAGTGTTCCTTCAAGTTTAGTAAAGGCAAAGGAAGTCCTCAGTCTCAGGGTGCATATTGTGATTGTGGGCATGATCACAAGCCAAAAGGTGTGTAAAAGCCTTTCAACTTATAATAAATAATTTCCCTTTATATCAAAGAATTTAAATTCCAATAGAACATGAAATACAGTATTGGCATGAAACATACAAATGATAACTATCTTACACCATGGCATGTTGAATGGGCCATTTATTATTTATTGAAGAATTTATGAAAAAGATATTTCTAATCTAAGCCAGCGTCCTTCACAACGCTGTTATTTTGTTGGGGGAATTTTGTTGTTTTTGTTTGAGTTTGATTATGTCTATCAAATTACTTAGCTAATTTTGTTAAAAATTAAACGTGAGAAACAAAATAATAAGCGATGTTATAATTGAATTAAACTTTGAATGACATTGGTAAAAAAAGTAACAAGGAAAGGGAGAGAAATACCTAATACTAATAATAAAAAATAATAATATATTTTCACTTTTATTCACGTTTACCACCCCCGTCGTCGCTCTTGCAGTGCAGTTGTAGCGGTCTGCTATTTTTATTTTAACTGCTCGGAAAGCATTTGAACAGACTTTTTAACTTGTGAAAAAAATAGACTTGTTTCTGGGGGTTTTGGGGTTGTTTTCTTTTTTGGGGTTTTTTTTTTTCAAATCAAAGTTTTATTTGAAATTGGCGTTTCATGTAATAAAAATCAATAAAATAATACAAGCTCTTGACTGTTGACCGACATATACGATTGTCAAACATAAAGACAGGTGAATAACCAAGTATTTGAACAAGTCGAGATAACTAACATGAAATAAGCATGGAATAAGATCAAATACATGCACAAGGCTACAGATGGTTTTTTTCATTCATTCCCGGACAGAGATAAGTGGAAGAAAAGATTATTTTTTTTTTAAATATTCAGGTAAATCAAATCGTTCCACATGACTGCTGCTACACATTGAAGAATGTGTTGCCGTATGTTGTAGTCTACAATTGGAATGTCGACAATGCTGCAGTGCTTGTGTGTGTGTGTGTGTGTGCGTGTAAGTGTGTGCGCGCGCGATGTGTGTGTGTGTGTGTGTGTGCGCGCGCGTATGTGTGTGTGCGTGCGTGTTTCTTTTCCAAAAATGCCATGAAAAAGAGAAAGCGCTGAAATTTGAGAACATACAGCGTGAAAAATGGTTCATGTTAATTTTGGAAAATATTAACCAATCCGTTTCAATTTCAAAGCATGATGTAATTTACCTGTTGGGAGTGGGAGGCCTTGCGGCAGTCTTTTAGTTAGTCTAACTCTTACGTTGCTACATTCAAATTATGTCAACGACCTACTGAGATGAACATAGAAGCTGACAGCCGGATTTAGAAAACTATAATGCTATTTGTTTTCCTGGACTAGATGTTTCCCCCTTGCTGTTAATCTACTTTTGCTTTTTTTCTTTTTCTTATCCATTCCCATCAACTGCAGTGCAGTGAAGGGTCTGCTCTATAGAACGTAAAGCTGAAAGTGTTTTGGATCAAGAGTCGAAGACAAGCAGATCATTCCACTGTGACTGGTGGATAGAATTTCAATTTTGCATGACAGCGGCCAGAAGTGGTCGTCTCTTTACAATCTTGTAAATGCTGTGGGTTCTTTGGCATGCCTGGTGTAGAAATGGAACCTTGACCGAGAAGGCTTGTTTCGCCTCTACTACTACTACTCCATAAGCCAGGAGATGTGGTTATGATATTAATTCAGGTATTCGTCTTGACAGTAACTGGAGTAACCACTCAAAGAAGTCTTTAAGAGCCTTGAGGCCCATAGAGTTGGTGCTTATCCCGGTTTCCATAGTGTGAAGCGAACAGAGTGACAATACATCACCCTTCTGGATAGGTTTGACTGGAAATGCCTTAAATTGGTTCAAGTCGTATTTATGTGACCGTACTCAGTCTGTGTTGGTGGATGGCTG
>JARDUL010108063.1:0-11213 GCA_030265205.1 Dirona pellucida | reverse complement strand
GATGATGATGATGATGATGATGATGATGATGATGATGATGATGATGATGATGATAATGATGATGATGATGATGAAGACGACGATGATGATGGTGGTGACCAAACGTTGTCTCTAGACTTACCTATTGCAAGTAAAAACTATTTCGTCTTTATCTCCCCTTTGATTGCCAGATGTGATTGACACTTGTTGGCAGAACCATCCATGGCCCCGCCCTTGCTCACTGTGTCCAATCAGAATTTTGGATATGGCTCCCAGATTCAACAACTTGAACTCAAACTCATCCGTCTATAGAAATAGAAACAATAAAAGTCAAATTGTGAGAGCATCTATGACTATCATCTTCTATTATCAAAGTCTATGTGTTCATGAAGCATGCTTTGGTGTGATAATCTTTTCAAATTAAAAATCCTCACAGCCTAAAGGTGGAATGTTTTTTTTTCTAAAAGTAAAAGACAAAATCATTTCCAAATCAAAAAAGCCCAGTCTTCAACTTCAAACAGATTTTGCTTTGTTTTGCGATCCCCTATATAACACAAGGCAGTTCAGGGTCCAATTCCATGACAGGCTTTTGACAGAGCTCAGGCACAAAACACCAATATGAAAACACAGCTAGATAGTCCATTGGTCAAGAAATTAAGACAAGTAGGGGATCATCCCACTGTGTCCAAACACCTTTCTTGGTCATGAGCGACACCACATGCAGTGTTATTCAGATGACCAGCGAACAAATTTTCTATAGCCTTGGTGTTTATTTATCCCCTTCACTTATGAAAGGAACTGAGGGCATTTTGCCACTTTGACAAGTCCTCAAACAGACTTAGTATTTAAATGGATATCTGATGCCAACACTGCATAGATCATCTCTCCCCAAGTAATTATTTGATATGTCGATGGTATATATAATATTACAACATAGTCATATCAATGTGATCCTGTTGGGGGGAGGCTCATTGACCGCCACTGATTGGGGTTCTAGTATGACTTTCGGGATTATGTTTTTTCCTTGGGCCCAAAAAAATAACTGTTATTGTCGAAATTGGGGTGCACATCAGCATGAATACAGAGCTGTAAAGTTCATGGGTCAGGAAATTGAGACAAGCAGGGGATCAGCCTAATGTGTCCAACACCCTTCTGGGCCATGAGCAACACAACATGCAGTGTTATTCAGATGACCAGCAAACAAATTTTCTGTACCCTTGGTGTTTATTTATCCTCCTCAGGTATGAAAGAAACTGAGGACATTTTGCAACTTAGACAAGTCTTCAAACATATATGGATGTTTAATGGCAACACTTTATAGATGGTCTCTCCAAGTAATTATTTGATATGCCAGTATAATGTTGCCATCATAGCCATATTAATTTTATGCTGTCAATATTCATATCGAAAGCCTTAATAGGTATGGATAAAGAAAGAAAAGCATTCATTTTGAGTTTGAGGAATGGAAACATGGGTTACCTGCCCCCTTTGGAAGGGCTGCCGGTTGTTCCGAGACTTTGTCAGACTTCTCTGGCCTGAGTCACCCATTTGTCCAATCATCATCAGGGTCACATCAGCAGACGTCTCAGCACAAGGAAGGTCCCCAGTCATTATAGTAACTGCATAGGTTGTCTCTGGGTTGTTTTTAAAAGAGGGTGTAATATTTTAACAAATGTTTGTCAACTCATTTAAAAAGCAAAGCATTTTCTTAATGTCACAGTAACAGTCTTCTTTGCTAGTCTCTCATTCAAAAATGTATTTAATCCATATCTTTCTGAGTATGAATCTCTTACAAGGAACATAAAACACTATAACAACTGGTCTAAAGTTCTTTCTCTGCAATAGTGGAGAGCATGATTAGACAGATTATATTCAGTCAAACAGATTTGTTTTTCAAAGCCAGGTCATTCTTGATCAAAGTACATTTAATTAAAGACATGCCAGTTCAAAGATCTGATTTTAACCAAAATACAGAGCAACACAAAAATTATTGAATTTATGGATCATTCAAACAAAGAACACTGTTTCAATTCTTTTTATTATCTTTGAGCTTATTTTAAGTTTTCCTGAGATCATGTTGTCCTTGAATATTCAGGAAATGAGTATTGCATTATACCATAATTTTTTACAGGAATTATACTTTTTATAATTATTTATATTTAACATTACTGGAAAGTTCTTTTGGGTGATCCTTCCTGACTTTCAAATTTCATCCTGCCACAGACAATGATCTATGATTTTCATGAGTAATGTGGCTGTAATGCAAAATACCTGGCAAGGGGGGAATGTCTGGTCTGATGACTGGCAGTTCCACGCAGCCATTCAAGTTGCCATCTGTGCTCTGAATCCAGTTGTGATACACAAAGTTGAACTCTTGTTTCGTATCATTGTCTTTCAGCTTCAACTGTCCACATAAAAAGATAGTGGGGGGTTTTTTAATGGACAAACTATGAGATATTTTGGTTTATTGAAAAAAAATTTGCATCCTATAAAAAAATAAAATCATTAACAACAGATAAAATTGTAAAATTTAAGAAGCTATTAAAATTTGCTTTTATATCAATTTCTTTCTCTCTCTCTCTTTCTTACATGCTTTTTAAAAACCAAATAATTTAGAGGGGAAAAAATGATAAACCTTTTATTATATTCAAATGAAATTATATTCTATCAGGGGGAATGCTGATGACATAGATTCTTAGCTTCTGGGAACGAATAATTAAAATCATTTTCATTATCAAATTGCTGATTCTAGATGGACAAATATAATTTCATGGGAAGTCTGCACCGAGAGAGCAATGGAAATTTAACACTAGGTTCCCCGGAAACAAATTCAATGCAATAAGTCCATACAAACAGTGTATATTTGAATAAATCCACTTAACAATAATGATAAAAATAAATGGCATTTATATAGCACTTATTCATGATCACCACCATGCTCTAAACGCTTTAAAGTAGCACACTTACTCTTTCCAAGTACCAGGAAGAATTGCCAATGTCCTCTGCAAAGGCAAGTCTTATCTTGAAAACTTGTCCAACATTACCGGTCTGAATCTATGGAAATGAAAGGGAAATATTCTAATTGACAACTGCATGAAAAAAATTTAACCAATAAAAAAAAAGATACAACAGTGGTGATTTACACACATAAAATATACAACAAGAAAAATTGAAAATTTCACAGTTGTGAAATATTTGACAATATTATTAATCAAAGATATTACTTTTATGGCAAAGACCGGAAACCATATTTTGATATAATCATACAGATATATATATCTTCTATATATTTTTATATCATATTGCTTTCAGATAACACAAATTTGATCTCATTATGATCGCTTTAGCTGTCAATTTTTTGTCATACCGTTTTGTTCAAAACAGATCCTTGACTCAAAGTGTCAGATTCATTGAGGTGAATTGGTCCTGAGTGCCCTGTAGTACCATACAACCACATGTGTACGGCATCTGTGCTGTTGGCATTGTCCTGGTGACCCGTCTCTGCCCTAACGTTCCATGAACCTTTACTCTCTGGGAAGTGGTGCCCTGTAGCTTTAGTGTTGATGCCACTTGGAAGTGACGAGGCCAAAGCAGTGTCTGGATGGTCGAGAATGAAAATACAAAACTTTTGAAAATTCACACTCCAGAAATAGCCATATCCATCCCATTTTACAAAAATAAAACTTGAGAAGGGAAAAATAATCAAAATTACAGAGAGGAACAGCATTTTTTTTCCTATTCTGAGCCCACAGAACATCAATATCTTTTTTTCAAATTATGAAAGCTATCAAAGTCAACACTGCAAAAATGAGGAGGGCTGCCTGAAGCTGGTAATCCGTAAAAAGGGAAAATGTATGAGTTATAATACAGCTTTTTTTTGTTTTTGTGACGGACACGTGCACTCCATTGTGTCCTTTTGTGTATTTTCATTAATCGTTTAATTGTTCAAAGTTGAAAAAGGGGAAACACGAAACGTCTTTTGTATTGTTTATCATCACACACGAAGCTGTATTATTACTCATACTTTTTCCCAAAGTCAACACTGAAAATGTTTAAAATGTATTACTCATGATCAAAAGTATTCATTGTTCAATCGAGTGGAATAAATTGATTACCTGTAATAGATAATGCGACAGCACTGTTTTCTGCATCATCAAGCCAAGTGTTGGCACTGAAGACAAACTCTGTCAGGGCAGACAAACTTTCCATAACTTTTACACAGTCCACAAACCAGTTTTTGGCTGAAAATAATGATATTAGTATATTGTCATAATAAAGAAGTGTACACTTTTTAGTATTTTAAGTTATAGAGTGATTTTTTTCATTTACTACATATACAGATAATTCTTTTCACAGAATTTTAAGAATAACTTTTTTTTAAATTTACTTTTTGAGTCATTATTCTTAATTGTTATATGCTTCCTAATCCTAATCATTGTCTACGAATGTTCAACTGCAAAAAATAAAAAAATAAAATAAATGAACTTTGCAACAACAAAGAAAAATATACCACTACATTGTAAATTAAGACATTCATTTAATAAATTACCTCTGCCTCTGCCTTCAAATCCAAGCCTCAGGCTCTTTATTTCCCCAACGCTGACAGCCTCCAGCATGTACACATCCAGGATTCCCTCAGACATGGAATCGGACGCATTGCTCAAAGGGTGGCCCAGTATCTGCTGTCCTGTTTCTCCACTTGAACCAATCACATTGACAGTGCAAAGTCCACCATGAGCACCACCATTTTGAACTCTTCCAGTTTGAATCAGGATGATATAGCGCAGCACTAAATGAGAAAAAAAGGTATTTGCTAAAAGTTTTGTTTTCAATGAAGTGGGTGACAAAAACAATGATGTGCGACCAAATGGTCATAAAAAGTTTTGAAATCTCAGCACAGTTAATTTCAACTTGGAAATGTAATATAATCAATACCTTTGAAAACCAGTTACAATAAAAATTGAGATAAAACATAAAGATTCTTTGGTCTCACCACTTATATTCTTCAGATTAGCTGTTTGAGTTTGCATTTTTAATGTTGTGCAAAAAGCAGCAAACAAAAAAGAAATGTTTAAAACTATATTTTGAACATTATCATTTTAAGTTACAGTAATAATAATAATAGCACACATAACCATGTTTTGGTTTTTTTACTTATTTACGAAAAACTAAGGATGAGCAGATAAAGATATTCCAGAACCAAATTTATCTCCCAATCAGGAACAACTTGGGTAGAGGAAAAAAGCTAAAAAATTAAAGGCTAAGAGAAAAGAGAATATAGTTTGCATACCTGGTGAAGGCATACAGCCAGGAATATCCAGAGCTCTTTCCCTGAATATTTGCCCATCTTCCTGGTCCTCTGACAGCCAACGATCAAAGGGAAACGTGCATTTGTAGCCAGAAGAAATATGCTCCATGTGAACCTATGTAAATGGGGGGATAAAATGGAGACTGATTTGAAGCAACATATAAATTTCCATTTGACTAAAAAGGAAAATATTAAATGCCAAATTAATCTTCTTTTTTTCAAATCTTCAAGTCTGTTTGTTGTCACATAAAAGAAGAAGTAAATATTTGATCTGTTCTTTTCAAAATGTATCAAAATACATAAGGAGTTAGAGCTAAGTGTAAAATTAAAAGACATACGATGAAATATAAATGAAAATATATAAAAGCTCAAATATATGGGACAATGATGTGAGGAGAAAAAAATATACAAGGAGGAAGTGTTAAGTGCACCAAAGAAAAAATCCCACTAAAATCCCAATAAAATCTAGTTTCACAAACCCAGTCAACATGCCACGAAGGGTCAGCATTACGGTTGTCGTGTTCAAGTCTGATCTTCCTTATTTCTCCAATTTCTCCAATGTCCGCATCAAACACGGACTCCTTCCCTTGGCCAAACAGTGACATGTCAGAGGTTCCATCACCGAGGGGGATGGGGTGTGAATAGTCTTTGCTGCCATGGATCGTCAAGTAAACTTGAGCATGTGTCTCGGCACTCGGAAAATCACTTGTTTTGACTGTTATCTTCCATTCACCTTCTGTATTTAAGTAATCAAAAAAAGAGATGAAAGAAATATGATGAACAGATCAATAACATAATATAGCAATAAACAAGATCTCTGCATTATTTTAGTCCCCTTTTTCCTTTTTTTAAATATATGACATTAAGATACAAAAAAAATCCTCACCACATTCATAGGGCAGATTGTTTTCTTTTGGTCCTGGAGTACTTGGCACATCTGACATAAAATGAGAAGTGAAAAGAAGAGAAGTAATTAAATGGAAATATTCACACAAGTCAGAAACAAAACAACTGTGTCATACTGTGCTCTCTGTCAAATATCGTATCGCCTTATATCCAACTCCACCTTAGACTGCTTGCGATACGAAAATGAACATTTGTATAGCTCATTGCATTCAGTTCGTTTCTGGAAGTCCAATGTTGAATTTCCATTTCTCTGGTGCAATTCAGTGCAAACTTTTTACCAAATGATTTTTGTACATCTAGGACCAGCACTAAAACAGTGACAATTTTCAAAAATTGTTTTTTCCTGGAAGCTAAGATTTTATGTCATATTCCTAATAAAATGTACACCTCAACCATCCCTGTCCAATGAAAAAAAAATTTTAAAAAATTGTCTAATATCCCGACACATTACAATGACATTCGAAAAATGGATTCGCAATTTCACAACTAGAACAGTAAACAACCCTGACCTTAATAAAAAATACAATGGCACTCACAAACCTGCAAAATAAGTTTGATTTTAAAATGGGCCACAAGATTTACTCACTCATGATTCTCAGCATCCTCTCTGTCTTCCCATCATCCTCTCCCTCGTCCAGCCATCTTCCACAAGGGAAAACCCATCGATTGGATGAAGATCCTCCCACCTCTGTCACAGTGACAGATTCCAACCACCAACCAGAGCCAGAACCATGACCATCATGGCCGATAACAACGCTCTCAAGATCTTTCAGATCCACAGCTTCAACAACAAATGTATCATCCTGAAACATTGGAATTTAATTCAATACATAGAGGAAACAGACAGCAATTGTTAAGATGTAAATGATAGTTCAATACTCTCATGCAATTTTTTTTTTCACTGTAAATATGCTGACAAAGTAGGAAAATATATATAAACCTAGTATTTTTGAGGGTTTTTTCAAATAAAAACTAGTGAACTTGTGGCTAGAAAGAAGGATGGTCAATAATAATATAAAACAATGACGGCTGACAAGAAAGATTGTGCTGTCAATCATTGAAGCTATTCACATACTCCGATTTTTACTCAAGTCTACATAGCTTCAGCAGATCACCATTATTACTATTGTGAAAGCTTACAAGAAAACAGTATATTAATCACAAACATTTTTGCATTGAGGAGGTTTCTGTAATTTAAACAAATCAATATTTGCCACACAATTTCTTCCCTTTCCGTTAAAACCTGTCTTCGAATAGGTGTGAATGATTCACGAAAGTTAAGCTGGGACATAATGTTGATGTACATAAAAGCAAATATACCAGATGATCAATCTTAGAGAAGTCTTACCTGACCACGCAAAAACTTCTGCTTTCCAGGATTTTTTCCTCTGCACAATATTCTTTTGCCAGTGTCTCCTTGGGATCCAAACAGACTGATGTAAACTGTTGCATCGGTCTCTGCTGCCCAGTGGTCCCCTGTGCTCACATTTACTCCATAGCATTTCACTGGGGAATTAAATGATTGTATGTTAAATGAAAATAATGTTTTAAAAAGGTCAAGATCATAAAGATTATCAATTGCATTTTGATCTTTTGCATTGCAAATTGTAATCAATGAAAGGTAATAATAATAATATATCTAATGTGCCATTTTTTACAGTTTCAGCTGCAATAATTGTAATTATTCAAACGTGAAATTTCTATTGTCTGTAGAAGCATTTAAGAACAAATTGAAACCCAGAAAAAATCCATCATAAGCACTAGTTTTTCTTCTCAGCTCACCTTCTTGTAATTCTTTACCAGACGATACAACAGGAAGTTCCCTGGATAGATCTCCATCTTCCATGTCACGTGACATCCAGCGATTGAAAATGAAGGTGAATACTTCCCCTGTTGCCTTGTCCTGCATTTTGATCTGCATGCAGAGAAATACGTTTTTATGACCTTTGGTTTTATTCACAGAAAGTGCATTGCAAAAATTTCACATTAATACAGGAATAATGCAAAATATGAATTTATGAATTTATTCTTTTAAAAAAATGCAATGAGAGATATATTGAATTATTATGTACGAGTCCTATCTCTATGTAAAATATCCTTCTCAGCAGATTGTCCTGGAAATAAGGAAACCAGAAAACTTATTTCTCAATTAATCCTTTAAAACACAAAACTTCAAAGAAGGCATTTGGATAAAGTCAGTTTTACAATTAAATTATTGTCTCCACATCTGTTCTTGGAATTTTTAACATGATCTTACTTTTTACAATATTGTTTTGAGTGCATTTAAAGACATTGGATTTGTGCAGTTTACAAATTAAATATATCATTACTTTCATCTATCTTACATTATCAAATATTCAGATCATTTGAAATACAAACAAAAGTTGAGACTTAACCTCTTCAAGATGCCAAGCTATCCAGTTTTTATTGTCTTCACGGGTAATTCGAATCTTGTAGATATCTCCAATATCTCCAGTTGACACCTGTTCAAATGCAATTCAAGAAAAACATTAAAAAAAGAAACATAACAGGAAAAGAATAGGTATCAACAGATACAAATCTATCATTTTAAAAAATAATAAATAAATGAATAAATAAATAAATAAAAAATAAATAAATAAATAAAATTCCCTTTATTCAGGGGGGAACTTTGTCTTTCGGGTCTATTCTGAGGGAAGACCGGAATAACCCAGGTATCAGCCACAGTGCCGCAAAGTGGGATCGAGATCTTGAGAAAAAAACCCAGTGCTTCCACCAGGATTTGAACCCGCGACCTCTTGAACCAAAGGTGAGTGACTTAGCCACTGTGCCACCGGCAGAATTCCTTTATCAATCGAATTGTAAAAACTTGGAACGATGTCAAATTTGAAACTAAAGTGATGATTGATACCGAATTAATTGGTTTTTGTTATGATTATGGATGGATTCCATTTTCAAGGATTTCAAATGCATTAATGTTGTTTGTTGTTACGATTATTATCATTGATTTTGGATGACTAATAATGCAATGTTTGATACAAATCGCGTAGGGCATTTAAAGGATAGATTCAATTTAATCCTTATATTAATGAAAAGAAGAATCAGTGTGAAGAAAAACAAATGATGAGAATGAATAGAACTTAAAACGCTGTGAAATAGTGAAATAGAGGTACCTCAAACTCATCCACATTTCCTGGTTCAAACAAGTTGGCGTCTGCTGGTGCAAACAGATCTATGTCATCACTCCTCCCTTTGTCCCCGTACACGGTAATGGTAGCCTTGCATCCCTGGGCAACTCCGGAGTCATTTGCTGTCAATACTGACAATTGGTACTCTCCCGCTGTAGGATGAAGCATGAACCAATCAAAATGTTTGCATCTGCTCAATTCCTGGTATTCCTATCAAGTTAATAGTCTTAGCCTCAGCCTTATGATTAGCCATTAACGGTAAATGAAGCACCCAGGAAAAAAAAACTTTGCCCCAAGACTATCCAAGTCTCCATGTGTGCATCCCAACCATTAGGCACCGCTAATAGTGGACCTATTGTATTAGGTTTCTATCTGTTTCATTTCCGAGAACCTAGTGTTAACTTGCCATCTTTGTGGTGGGATTTAACGCACATTTCTCACCAAGTGATTTTTGTCCTAAAATCAACAGTAAAAATAATGTCAACCATTACAAATAAGATTATTTGTTTCCAGAAGTTTTACCACTTATAAGACAGGGAAGGGTGCAGATGAAGCCCTGTATATCTCTCTTATTTGAATATATTGTAATAATTTTGTGCAACAAAAAGATTAAATATCCTAAATTTAAGTTTGTCTATAATACAAATGTTTCATCTATGAAAGTTGACTAATGCTGTATTAAATACAGAAAGTTTAGACTATATTTTTTATTAAACTTTATTATTTTCTTTTTCTCACGAATATAAATGCAACATAAATGTAAGATTTCTGAGAGGTCATGTTAACACATTAAACTACATGCTTTATACACACACACCCACTAACAAACAAACAAACACTAATGATAAGACTTACTAGTCTGACTCTTAGCTTCAGGCCTTGGACCAGGAGCAAGTTCTCGTTCAGTCTCTCCATCATCATGACCAGCATCAAACCATCTAAAAATATTTTCAAGAAAATTTTCAGTGGTGAGAGCTGGGTAAGTTGAATAGAAATCATTCAGATGTATATGTGATCTTACTTATGCATCCGTATACATCTCAATCAAAACAAAAGATAAGATTAGGAATATTAATTCTCTTTTATTCTAGCTTGCATCACAGTATAAACCCATGATGAGAAAAACTGATCATAACATCGCCTTGTAAAAGCCTCTAATCTTTGGGATGTACACAGATGTGGAAATGCAAAATAATGAAAGTTATTGAATTTCATCATCGTCTCTTCATGCTCTAAACTTGAATTTAAAATTTGTATAGAAATGATGGTGCTGTCAAACTTCAAACAACAATAAAAATTTACCTTCACAACGTTTCATTTTTGTATCGATGTCCAGCAAACATAACAGACTTTGCATAGAATAGTCAATTTCGTTAATACAAAATTCGTCTAAACATGATGAACACAAAGATAATAAGGACGTCAAAAGTCGATTCAACACAACAAATAGAAGTATTTCAATCATTTCAAAGCCATTTTACCTGTCACAAGGGAAGTAAATTTCCTTGTCTTTGTTGTCTGAGTTCATTTCCTTGATAGTCACATGGGAAAGATACCAGCCCTCGCCAGGTGTTTTTTCATCATGGCCAATAAACAGAGATGCCATATCTCCAAGAGAAACAGCTTCAAAAATGAAACTGTCAATCTAAAGAAAACATCGATTAAAAACTAGTTAGATTCAGCAAAATTAACAGTACGAAGAACAAATTCAAAGTTGGAACCTAGGTTTTTAGGTCTCAAGCCCTGTTTTCCTCTCTCCCTACAGCCCTCCCCCCCCCCCTCCTTACCCTGCCCTCCCCCTCCTTCTCTCTCTCTCTCTCTCTCTCTCTCTCTCTCTCTCTCTCTCTCTCTCT
>JARDUL010107952.1:0-11221 GCA_030265205.1 Dirona pellucida | reverse complement strand
GTTATTCCCAGTGTTATCTTTTATGGACAGGCTACATTTTTCTAATTTTGACCTCAGCTCTACGTTAAAATTAAAAGAACTAGGTTGGCAACACTTATTTGATTTCCAGTTCCAGTGGCTCAGAAAGCGAAAGTAAAACTTGAAAAATAGACAAGGAAGTATCTAGAGGAGATAATTCGAGAGTCAAGGGAAATCACTCTGAAAAAGACGGAGAATCTTTAAAATCGAAAGGATTACAAATAGATCTAAATATCCTAACTTCCCCCTAATCTTCATCTAAATGAGAAATAAATAAATGTTAAAGATATTTTACTCGATAAAAGGCTATGATGGTTTGTATACATTGTCCTTGATTTACTCTATTTGTGTAGAGGTATAAAAGAAAAATATATTAATCCCCTTTCGATCCACCTAACAGGCATTGCCTATTGCCTGTCCCTGTGCGTGGCATAAGATTCTGAAGTAAACAGTGCGGATTCTTTCCAGCTGATGAAATCGCTGTGTCGGCATCTGCATAGAGCAGCTTCTATAGGTTTGCAATCTCAGAGGCCTATTCGAGTTGTAGTGTGCTCACAAGTAATTACAAATTCTGACAATAAACGTCAGAGTTCATCAACAAATTGGGGATCCAAAAGGAAAAGAATATTGCAACAACAGAAAGCACGTAATTTAGCCATGGCTGACCCTGCTATTGAATCTCAATTGACTCCTCTGAGACAAGCTGTCAAGGAACAGGTGATTTGAATTGTCCATGGGTTTTCGACATTTCATAATTTTGTTGATTATGTGATTTATTGTCCTCAGTTCCCCTTACTGCCTCTAGAAAGTTTGTCTTATAATTTACATTTTGAGAGTTTATAATTTATAAAAAGTGTAAAAGTTCAGTGACTGGGTAATGAATGGGGACTATTAAAATTAAAGTTGAAGTTAATAAGTAAGGTAAGGGCAAGGGACAGGAAAAAGTAACAATATGGACAGATGGCTTGAAATATGGGACTAAAGACAAAACAAGGAGGCTAAATCTTTGACATCAGACATCAGGGAAAGACGAACTGTGTGTGTAGTGTTGTAGTTGTAGTGTAGTTGGCAAGATAATTCAGAGGTTGAGGTAGACTAACTCTAACACTAACAACTAGGATTAGTAGGATTGTTATGCTATAAAAATTAAATATTTCTACATTTTCAGTCATATTGCATCATTTCATATAATCATAATATTATGATTGATAAAATTTAAATTGTTCATTAGCAGATTTAGATTTTATGTAAAGTTAAGGTAGTCAATCTCATTACAAACTACAATGCTTTCTTTTTAGTTTTAGATAGCGAGTGTTTTTGAATTTTGTGTTAAAAAAATAAAATAATACTCTCTGTCCCTATACTATATAATATATGCTATTTGCATTATTTAGAGTGATGTCAACAAAGCCATTTCAATATTATTGTTGACCCGTAGACTAGTCCAGCTGCTGTTATCAGTTTCCTGACAAGTACCAAGACCAAGATGATTTCAAAAATACTTTTTGGTAGCCTTGACCTGATATATAATGAGAGTTTAAATTCATTTTTATTTACTTTTTTTATAGGGTGATATTGTTCGAAAACTGAAAACTGATGGAGCAGCTGAGGTTGATGTCAAAAGAGCTGTGGCTGAGCTCAAACAAAGGAAGAAGGCTCTTGAAGATAAGGTTGATCTGTTTTCAAATTTACATCTCATACTCATACCATAGTTTGAATGCCATATGTTGGTGAAAAAAACCATGTAAGTCTGAAAAAAATTGGTTCTCTTTTTGTTGTTCCAAAAGCATGTGTAGCCTCTCTGCCCTGTAAATTACACAGTGTGCTAAATGTAGCATTGAAAGGTCCCAATACTGCTAAGGCTGAGGTGGGTAACTCCTGAAACTGATAACCAAACCGTTAAGGTCCACCATATAATATATGCTCTTCTTGTAAAATTTGGATTCAACGACTTACACGGTTTGGTATTTTCACCGACTAAATGATCTTGTTCTTAGTAATTTCTTTTTCAAAGTAAATTATGGAAGCATTGATTTATATCTACCATATATCTGTATCTCCTCACCACCTACCAAAACTACGTCGCAATATTCAATTTTAAAGAATGTTGAGTCAAGTTTTTAAAGTTTAAATTCATTGTATGATGTTTGTTATTCATGACCTTTAACCATAGTGTTTTCTTATTTGTAGGAACTTGCCCTTGCACCCAAAGATGATTTTGACCGATCCAAAATGGAGGATCTTTTAAAACAGAGGTTCTTTTATGACCAGTCTTTTGCCATATATGGTGGTAAGTTTTCTCTTTAAAAGTTGTTTTGGTTTGGCTAGAATTATAATTGCCTTCCCATCAAAGGACTTTTCAATTTTCCTTGGTTAATAATCATTTAAAATAGATTGACAGTAAAGCCATATTAAATTAATGATGACCACTTTGGAATTTTCTATGAAGCTTATCTTGAGTTTGATATGTATACAGGCCCTATTTTATATGTAAAAAAATATGGTCTGAAGTGGTAAAACGACTGGAACTGAGTTTGTTATCTGAGACTAAGTTGGCTTGTGATTTGCATAACAGCACCAAGAGGCCAGGCACTTGTGAGCTCAATAGGATTTTTCCCTTCTAAGCTGGATTTGACAACTAGAAAGAGGCTCACAAAGAGTCTTCTGCTGTAACACTACTTTGCGCTAAGTTGACTCATCAATTAGAAATGTTCTCACTTTTCCCTCTTTTTTATATTTTATCATAGGCATTAATGGTCTGTACGATTTTGGACCGATGGGTTGTGCGATGAAGTCCAACCTCCTTCAAACATGGAGAAAGCATTTTGTCATGGAAGAACAAATGCTGGAGATTGACACTGCCATGCTCACTCCTGAGCAAGTCCTCAAGTAAGTTATGCAAACAGAGATGTCAGGTTTTCATTTCACCTATTTGCCGACAATATTATATCC
The DNA here is from genome assembly GCA_030265205.1 of Dirona pellucida. NCBI lineage: Eukaryota > Metazoa > Mollusca > Gastropoda > Nudibranchia > Dironidae > Dirona > Dirona pellucida. The sequence continues at coordinate 8,251 of JARDUL010107952.1, read as the reverse complement.
AAGTGACAAACAATGGTAGCTTGCTAATACAAGTTGGCTCCCTTCGTTTCATATTATTTTGTATATATTCATTTCTGGAAAAATTAATCTTTTAAATTAGTAGAAGTTTTCAAATCAAAGCTTCATTCCATAGCGATGAACTTAAAATATATGAGTTTGGAGATAATGCAGAAAGCGATTGAATTCATTGTTTTAGTTAGATTATTGTCCCATAGAGGTAAATTTAGAGAGAAATTATTCTTTTTTTGTGTGATGACCATGCTCTTAGGCGGAGGCTACTGTATCACTAGTTTTGTATGATGCCGCCATGGAGGTCCTGAATTGACGTACAATTTTATAGATTTAGCATGTGTTGCAGATACTATAAAATTTGTCCACAGATGACTTATATCCTTGCACTAACCCTTGAGTGGGTTTTAGCAACGTGTATTGATCATTTGGATGGGCTTGTTCCATATTTTTTTTGTATATAATTAAAATTATGTTATTGAATTTCTGACTTTTTCTTATCTTTATAATTATAATATACTTTTCTTTTGGGAATGCTCAATAAATATCATGAAATTTATCATTTCAGGGCATCAGGTCATGTTGAAAGGTTTCAAGATTACATGGTGAAAGATCTAAAAAATGGCGAATGCTTCAGGGCTGACCATCTTATTGAAGGCAAGTGAAACACGTGAATTTTCATCACATAGCATTCACCAAGAGCAAAATGAGTGAGGGAACTAAATCAAAGTTTTTACTGACTTATGTTAAATGTCGCCCAGAATTTAATTTGAATATGACAGTGACAGTAATTTTCCAGAGAGATCTGTGGAATTCTGTGAATTTGATGGCAGTGGGAGCTATTGCCCAACACAAAGACTTGTCTTTCATTGAAACTATTTGTATTAATAGGTTGCAAATGTTTTTTCATGAGAATTCCTCATATTTTGGTATAATCACCACTGATAGGGCCAATATAAAGGAATGTTTCAGATAGTTGATGTCAATAAATGAGTATCTTCAAGAGCTATATTGGCATAAAGAGCAGGTACTTATCCCTGTTAACACATTGATCTATGGTAAACATTTTTTTCTTGTTTTATTATTATAGCAACTTTTGAAAAAATGTTGAAAGACAAGAACACTCCTGAAGAAACCAAAGAAGAGATTCGTAAAATATTGCAAACAGTAAGTTTTATTTTGTACAAATGTTCTATAGGAGTCATGATGCTTATTTTCCATAATCTTGGATTTTAATGTTTTTAGTTGTAATTTCAAACAGGACTGTTCTAATTTTAGAAGAGCTGTGATGAAAACATGCTAAACTGCTGATATGAGGATCAATGTTGAATAACGAATCCTGTTTTTTGGAACCCCTTGGAAAGGTCACATTGCAGAAATAAATCCACTTCCTTGTCTTAATAAGTATGTCTGCCTTGTACACCACTGAAAACTTTGCCCTCATGGAATACAATTGTCATTTAAAACAAAAACATAGACGATATAAACTGCAGTTACAGTATCACCATCAATACAATGTCCAACTAACTTCATAGGCATACACCTTGTATGAAAGGTGATTTTTAAAAAGAAACCAAAGAGGAAATTAATGAAAGAAAGGTAAAGACAGATTCAGGGAGCGAATTGAAACGAAATATAATGGGAAGGTGCAGTTGAAGGAAACATAAACTTTTTGTAACCTGAATCTGCATCATTTTTATGATCGGAAAGTAATTGGCTTGTTGAGCACGACTCGACTGTTGGTGTTGACAAGCCACATCTATCGTGGATAGTAAATAGATGGGTGACCGCCTAGGATCTAAACCCGAAAAAAATTAAAATATAATGAAATGTATTGGCTCACCGGCGCTTGTATCCTTTGCCCTGCTTACCTCATCCTATCGGAGACGGCCGTTAAATTTGGAGGTTCCCCCCCCCCCCTCTCCTGGCTGTAAGTAGTGTCCTTCTCCAAAAATTGTATTCACGCCTAACAGACGGCGTGTTAAGTGTTCCGTTACATGGATAAGCGCTATATGAATGCCATTTATTATCATTATTATTATTATTATTTATTATAAAGGTAGCATAGTATGCATCAGGATCATGACCAGTCATATTTTTTCTCATCAGATTGATGGCATGAGCAAAGATGAAATGGGTAGTGTCCTTCGTAAGTACAACATGAAGTCCCCTGTCTCAAACAATGACCTTACAGACCCCATTGACTTCAACCTTATGTTTGCCACTTCTATTGGACCAACAGGTCAACTCAAAGGGTAATTAGATCAGACATTCTTCTTGTCTAACCTTGTATGTATATTAACTGTTTTTCATAATTCTGTCAATATTTTCGTTCATTGAATTTTATTGTCATAGCATTTATGTCAGTTAAGAGCCTACCAAATTTGTATGGCATAGTATCCAGCAGTAGCTTTTTGTTGTTTTATATTTTTTGGGTGTTTTTGGAAAGGGGGGGGGGGGGGGTGTTGGTGGATTTGGGTTGTTGTTGTTATTATTTATTATTCATTTGTTCTTTGCTTTTTTTGGGGTGTTTTTATAACAAAATTTGGGACTTAGAAAATTGTTTAGATGAAACCATGCGGTTGTACCATCTGGCAGTGCGTTTATGCACAGTAATTACATCGCAAAAATTTTGGAAAGCAGACATGAGCATTTATCCAGTGAGATTGTATTTTGTAGGCATAATCCTATGTTTTGAAGTTCAATATTAGGATGTTCTTCAAGCATTAGATTGTGACCTAAGTTTTCAGGCGTGGGGAAAATCTTTATCATAACACCCTTACTTATACTCTATTTTATTTTTTTGTTTTGTTTTGTTTTGTTTTCAGTTATCTCCGTCCAGAAACTGCTCAAGGTGTGTTCGTAAATTTCAAGAGACTATTGGAGTTTAATCAAGGCAAACTGCCCTTTTCTGCAGCCCAAATTGGCAACGCTTTCAGGAATGAAATCTCTCCACGATCTGGCTTAATCCGTGTCAGGTGAATTTTAAAATCATTTATTCTATTTTTTCACAGTGTGGCTGAGTGGTAAAGATGGCATACTCTCCTAGTGAAGGTTGTGTGTTATTGTTATTTTTCTTGGGCAAAAATCTTAACTTAAATCACCTCACTCGACCTAGGGGTTTAAGTGGGTACCAGATTACATAGCTGGGGGGTTAATCTACGACAGACCCAGAGTCCTATCTAGGAGGGTCACATATTCATATTGTCAGACTGTCCACTTAATGCTAACTGTAACCACCGGTTCTGTAGACATAAAGGCTCCCAAGGTCTTTTCTTTCACTGTGTGAGAGTCAAATAAGAAGGTTTAAGAAAAACTGTTTTTAGCATCATTTCATTTCAAGAAATCAGTTGAAGTCGAAATGAATGTCCTTGATCATGATAAAAAACGTCCAGTCATATCTCGTTTTTAACAACAAAGATGATTTGATGGACTGTACATTCTAATGTTGTAATAGATTGAAATACACATCTTAAATTATTTATCTTTTAAAGAAGAGTTGACATTTTTACAATTCACATTATGATTTTTTTAAGTCTGTCCAACAGTTTCTGTATTTTTGGCTTTTGATCATTAACAGGGAATTTACCATGGCGGAGATAGAGCATTTCTGTGATCCAAGTAATAAAGACCATCCTAAGTTTGGTAATGTTGCCGATTTGCAGTTGTCCTTGTATTCAGCCTGTAATCAGATGGACGGCAATCCACCACAGATGACCGCCATAGGCGAAGCAGTGAAGAATGTAAGTAACCGTAACTTACTTTGTCTCCATAACTATTGTTTTAGTACAATAATGAGAAGTGTTGCAGAACAAGTAGGTTAAATAGTAACATAATTTTTTTTTTAGATTTGTTTTCTTTTTAATCATGTTCATAATTCTGCCTGCTTAGTTTCACCCAGATGCACGCCCTACAGGTAATAGGGTCAGGTGCTCAGTTCCCAGAACGTAGATTTCCTGCACAGTGCTTGGTACGAATTGCGTAAATTCCACACCAATTAAGGTCACGGTTATCGTGTCAAGACAATAAAAAATTTTAATCTATAAAATCTCCTTCTTCTGCCAGTCTGATTTTTAAATCTCTATCTCGCATAGGTTTTCTACAACCGTCGTTTCAAATATACCTATAATTTCATTGAATTTTAAAAAATATATAGGTCTATATTGGAATATCTCTGGGAGATTTAATTTGGTTTAAACAAGCCCAATTTTTAAAAGTAGTTAAAAAAAATAAATCTTGTCTATATAATACATGAAATTCAAAACAAAACAATAGTAATTTTAATTTTGCATTCACTTAATTTGATGTGAAATTGACATCTTATATAAAGAAAACTATGAATATAATGAAAAAGCGAAAAAGACACAGTTGAAGCATACATTGCTTACTTTCATGTAACACAGACATATTTTGTCTCATTTATTGTGTGTATCTAAAAAACGGCAAAACCAAACACTGCTAAATCTATGATGTTTCATACCAGCCCGCAATTGCATTAAATAAATTGGAAAATCGCTGGGAGATATAATTAAGCTGTAAACAAGCCCAATTTTAAAAGTAGTTTTATTTATATATCTTTATATAATACATGAAATTCACACAAAACAATAGTAATGTTTTGTTGTAATTGATGTTTTAATTTTGCTTTCATTTAATTTGAAGTGAAATTCAGTCCCTATCTTTGACAGCTTCTATGAAGAAAACTATGAATACGATGAAAGAGTGAAAAAGACTCAGTTGAAGCACACATTGCTTACTTTCATGTAACGCAGACATATTGTGTCTCATTTGTTGTGTATATCTCTAAAACGGCAAAACAAAATACGGTTAAACTGGGCGTATCTGCATTCCCTGTCGGGTAGACAACTCACAGTTGAGGCAACGCTCACCGTGACCAGGTCAACAGGTGCCAGGGCTCTCGTCATTGCTCAACTAAGAGACCATCGTTTGCCCGCTGTGCATAATATTGACAATTGTGTTTCTTTCTTTCTTGTTTTCTTATTATTACCTCAAAAATGTTCTGTTGGTTTGGTGTTTATTTTGTCACCTAGGCATGTTTTACATTTTCTATGACTTTGACAATTATTCAGTTTTTGACATTTCAATCTCCCTAATGATTTGTCTATTTGTTTTTCAGAAATTGGTTGCTAATGAAACATTGGGCTACTTCATGGCTAGAATTCAGTTGTTCCTTCTGAAGGTTGGCATTGATAGCAAACGTTTGCGGTTTCGTCAACACATGTCCAATGAAATGGCCCATTATGCTTGTGACTGCTGGGATGCTGAAATGAAAACTTCTTATGTATGTATTAATTTGTTTGGTTTTTTTTTTAATGATCACATTTAGTGTGGTGGAAGTTTGCTTATAAGCTGCTGGTTAGAAGGGAATAAAATTGCTGGTTTTCTTATATGGTTCATTTTCAATAGTTAAAAAAAATTGATTCACATTATATGCATTCGTAGCATTAACACATATCTACCTAGGGCTGCCTCCCTGCACATCCCCGCTGTGCCTGGGCCTGCCTCTTAGAATGTATGCTAGTGTTGTAGTGTTTACTAGAATATTGATGTAGCACTTAGCTATGAATAGATTTAGTTTAAACTTCACTCACACACTCATTCATAAGTAACTAAAGAAATTGATTTTTAAAAAATAATTTGACTTTATTTAGATTTGTTATTTATTCATGAAACATTCATAACACAGTTGAAAGTGGAAGAGGGGATTGCGATTGCGATTGTGAGAATATGGGTGTTCTCGGGTTATTTCAACCAGTTCGTTGGAGCCGAGTCTAGACATATCGATATCAGGTTGTGTGTCAAATGAACTCTATTTTGTGTCAATTTCACAACTTTCAGGGAGAAAATGCACGTAATTTTCATGTCCCAATCATTCGTCTTTGCTGTTTGAGTCCATCATAATTTTGCGTAACACCTCTTTGGTTGAATATCGCTTGTTTTAACTCGCTTTTTCTCACGATTTTCGCTCGAATCGAGGAGAAGTAAACAATGTGTGATGGGTGTGTTGTTTTTTCGTGACCCGGAAATAGTCATTATAATATAAAATAAAGTTCAGCGAAACAAAAATAGAGTCAATTTGCGAGAATACTTGTCGCCCGGCAGGTGGGAGTGACCGGGGTTGGCGAGAATACTCGTCGCCCGGCGGAAATGTGTTAACGCTTTTTAAAACACCGTTACTGTTAGATCTTTGATATTTTTAGGTGTCCTTTTTTTTTCTCTTTTTAGTATTTGAATAATTAATTTTGTGAATTTAATGATAATTGATATACAATGTTTGTGTTAAATTCTGTTTATTTTGTTTGAAAGTGAAAACAATAGAAGGAAATAATGAATATCCCTTGTGTCATATTAAGTGAAATTTAAATACACACATTGATTCTATGTTGTCATTTGTTTGATCCTCAGGGTTGGGTTGAGTGTGTTGGTTGTGCAGACCGTTCATGCTATGACCTCACTCAACACACAAAGGCAACCGGTGTGAAATTGGTGGCTGAAAAACCACTTCCAGAGCCAATATCCTTTTAAATTTTATTTATACTAAATAAACATGTGGCCCATTTGTCATTTTCTGAATGGATATGTCTTTTTAACAGTGAGAGAATTAACTAAACAAACCAATAAGCCTCTTATATTATGATTCACTGAAACTGAAAGGATATATTTTTTCAAATCACAGACGTCCCCTTTGATGTAACTTTAGTGTCAAAAAGAGCATTGAACAAAAACATGAGAAACTTTTAAAAATTGACCCTTCTCATGTATGACAATTAATCTTGTTGTGGAATTTTGAATAGTCATTGCATTGGAACCAGGTTTTCAGAAATGGAGGTCTTGTTTGCTATTAATGCATTTTCAGGGTCTGTTGTTTAAACCTTAACCGTCCACACAAGACTCTGAATATTGTGGAGGTTGTACCAGAGAAAGGTTCACTTGGCAAGGCTTTCCGACAGGATGCCAAAGCAGTCACAGAGCATTTGTCCAATATGTTAGAGGAAGACGTCTCTGCATTTGAGAAGGACCTTGATGATAAAGGGTAGACCATCAGGGATTCAAATATTCAAAATATTCTAGATTTAAGGTTTTTTTCATCAACATTCAAAATTAGAAATCTGAAAGATTTATGTCTTTATTACTATATGATATTTATTGTCCTTGTGCTCTTTTCAGGTTTTGGTTTTGTTATTTTTGTTTGTTTGCCATATTAACATCGCTAGTTTATGAATGTAACGAAATGGAATGAAGTCATTTATTGGAAACTCATATTTCCCCCAACAGTGGCTGTAGAAATCTTTCTTTTTTAAAAAGAATTCAGTTTTGTTAAATATTTTGCAAAGTTTTAAAAGATTTCAACTTTTCTTTATTTAAAAAATTCAGTTCCTCTGATATCACTGTGAATGGAACCAACTATACAATCCAAAAGGCCATGGTGAAAGTGAAGAGGTACCAAAAAACAGTTCATGGTAAGTTTGCCTTCTTTACACTAATAGTAGAAACAAGAATTGTGTTTTTCTGCTCACATTTAGTAAATGCCAACCCTGGGATGGATTTATGGAGGCCTTGTAAAAAATATATAGTTTTGTGTGGTTTGGGTGCAGATTATGATTAATTCTTGACTAACTTTTTTTTTTGCTCTCGTAATATTTAGGTTTATCTTACACATAAACTTTGAAGCCCACCTTCTTAATTTATGCCTTCTGCTTTTTCCCACAATTTTAGATAGCGTTAAAATTAAAAAACGTTGCAAACTTTTGTAATGGACTTTTCTTGTCCTCACTCTTTTCCTACCCCAGATTGAGTGGGACAGTGTTGATAAAATTCCTTCATATTAAATGATCTGAGAAATTTTGATTTTTGTTTCATTTTTCAGTGGAAGAAATAGTTCCATCAGTCATCGAGCCTTCCTTTGGTATTGGTCGCATCATGTATGCAATCTTTGAACACAATTTCAAGGGCAGGGAAGGTGATGAACAGAGAACTGTAAGTCTATAGTTTGATTCTGCATTTGATATATCCTTGCAATACTCTTAATATGAGAAATATTCTCTCTCTCTCTTTCCATTTTCTCTCTCCCTCTCACTCTCTCCACTTCTCTCTTTCTCTCCCTCTCTCTCCACTTCTCTCTTTCTCTCCCTCTCTCCCATCTTTTTCTCTCCTCTCTCTCTCTCTCTCTCTCTCTCTCTCTCTCTCTCTCTCTCTCTCTCTCTCTCTCTCTCTCTCTCTC